>CM032447.1:2298184-2348184 GCA_019049505.1 Pachyrhynchus sulphureomaculatus | reverse complement strand
TGTCTGTCTGTCTGTCTGTCTGTCTGTCTGTCTGTCTGTCTGTCTGTCTGTCTGTCTGTCTGTCTGTCTGTCTGTCTGTCTGTCTGTCTGTCTGTCTGTCTGTCTGTCTGTCTGTCTGTCTGTCTGTCTGTCTGTCTGTCTGTCTGTCTGTCTGTCTGTCTGTCTGTCTGTCTGTCTGTCTGTCTGTCTGTCTGTCTGTCTGTCTGTCTGTCTGTCTGTCTGTCTGTCTGTCTGTCTGTCTGTCTGTCTGTCTGTCTGTCTGTCTGTCTGTCTGTCTGTCTGTCTGTCTGTCTGTCTGTCTGTCTGTCTGTCTGTCTGTCTGTCTGTCTGTCTGTCTGTCTGTCTGTCTGTCTGTCTGTCTGTCTGTCTGTCTGTCTGTCTGTCTGTCTGTCTGTCTGTCTGTCTGTCTGTCTGTCTGTCTGTCTGTCTGTCTGTCTGTCTGTCTGTCTGTCTGTCTGTCTGTCTGTCTGTCTGTCTGTCTGTCTGTCTGTCTGTCTGTCTGTCTGTCTGTCTGTCTGTCTGTCTGTCTGTCTGTCTGTCTGTCTGTCTGTCTGTCTGTCTGTCTGTCTGTCTGTCTGTCTGTCTGTCTGTCTGTCTGTCTGTCTGTCTGTCTGTCGTCTGTCTGTCTGTCTGTCTGTCTGTCTGTCTGTCTGTCTGTCTGTCTGTCTGTCTGTCTGTCTGTCTGTCTGTCTGTCTGTCTGTCTGTCTGTCTGTCTGTCTGTCTGTCTGTCTGTCTGTCTGTCTGTCTGTTCTGTCTGTCTGTCTGTCTGTCTGTCTGTCTGTCTGTCTGTCTGTCTGTCTGTCTGTCTGTCTGTCTGTCTGTCTGTCTGTCTGTCTGTCTGTCTGTCTGTCTGTCTGTCTGTCTGTCTGTCTGTCTGTCTGTCTGTCTGTCTGTCTGTCTGTCTGTCTGTCTGTCTGTCTGTCTGTCTGTCTGTCTGTCTGTCTGTCTGTCTGTCTGTCTGTCTGTCTGTCTGTCTGTCTGTCTGTCTGTCTGTCTGTCTGTCTGTCTGTCTGTCTGTCTGTCTGTCTGTCTGTCTGTCTGTCTGTCTGTCTGTCTGTCTGTCTGTCTGTCTGTCTGTCTGTCTGTCTGTCTGTCTGTCTGTCTGTCTGTCTGTCTGTCTGTCTGTCTGTCTGTCTGTCTGTCTGTCTGTCTGTCTGTCTGTCTGTCTGTCTGTCTGTCTGTCTGTCTGTCTGTCTGTCTGTCTGTCTGTCTGTCTGTCTGTCTGTCTGTCTGTCTGTCTGTCTGTCTGTCTGTCTGTCTGTCTGTCTGTCTGTCTGTCTGTCTGTCTGTCTGTCTGTCTGTCTGTCTGTCTGTCTGTCTGTCTGTCTGTCTGTCTGTCTGTCTGTCTGTCTGTCTGTCTGTCTGTCTGTCTGTCTGTCTGTCTGTCTGTCTGTCTGTCTGTCTGTCTGTCTGTCTGTCTGTCTGTCTGTCTGTCTGTCTGTCTGTCTGTCTGTCTGTCTGTCTGTCTGTCTGTCTGTCTGTCTGTCTGTCTGTCTGTCTGTCTGTCTGTCTGTCTGTCTGTCTGTCTGTCTGTCTGTCTGTCTGTCTGTCTGTCTGTCTGTCTGTCTGTCTGTCTGTCTGTCTGTCTGTCTGTCTGTCTGTCTGTCTGTCTGTCTGTCTGTCTGTCTGTCTGTCTGTCTGTCTGTCTGTCTGTCTGTCTGTCTGTCTGTCTGTCTGTCTGTCTGTCTGTCTGTCTGTCTGTCTGTCTGTCTGTCTGTCTGTCTGTCTGTCTGTCTGTCTGTCTGTCTGTCTGTCTGTCTGTCTGTCTGTCTGTCTGTCTGTCTGTCTGTCTGTCTGTCTGTCTGTCTGTCTGTCTGTCTGTCTGTCTGTCTGTCTGTCTGTCTGTCTGTCTGTCTGTCTGTCTGTCTGTCTGTCTGTCTGTCTGTCTGTCTGTCTGTCTGTCTGTCTGTCTGTCTGTCTGTCTGTCTGTCTGTCTGTCTGTCTGTCTGTCTGTCTGTCTGTCTGTCTGTCTGTCTGTCTGTCTGTCTGTCTGTCTGTCTGTCTGTCTGTCTGTCTGTCTGTCTGTCTGTCTGTCTGTCTGTCTGTCTGTCTGTCTGTCTGTCTGTCTGTCTGTCTGTCTGTCTGTCTGTCTGTCTGTCTGTCTGTCTGTCTGTCTGTCTGTCTGTCTGTCTGTCTGTCTGTCTGTCTGTCTGTCTGTCTGTCTGTCTGTCTGTCTGTCTGTCTGTCTGTCTGTCTGTCTGTCTGTCTGTCTGTCTGTCTGTCTGTCTGTCTGTCTGTCTGTCTGTCTGTCTGTCTGTCTGTCTGTCTGTCTGTCTGTCTGTCTGTCTGTCTGTCTGTCTGTCTGTCTGTCTGTCTGTCTGTCTGTCTGTCTGTCTGTCTGTCTGTCTGTCTGTCTGTCTGTCTGTCTGTCTGTCTGTCTGTCTGTCTGTCTGTCTGTCTGTCTGTCTGTCTGTCTGTCTGTCTGTCTGTCTGTCTGTCTGTCTGTCTGTCTGTCTGTCTGTCTGTCTGTCTGTCTGTCTGTCTGTCTGTCTGTCTGTCTGTCTGTCTGTCTGTCTGTCTGTCTGTCTGTCTGTCTGTCTGTCTGTCTGTCTGTCTGTCTGTCTGTCTGTCTGTCTGTCTGTCTGTCTGTCTGTCTGTCTGTCTGTCTGTCTGTCTGTCTGTCTGTCTGTCTGTCTGTCTGTCTGTCTGTCTGTCTGTCTGTCTGTCTGTCTGTCTGTCTGTCTGTCTGTCTGTCTGTCTGTCTGTCTGTCTGTCTGTCTGTCTGTCTGTCTGTCTGTCTGTCTGTCTGTCTGTCTGTCTGTCTGTCTGTCTGTCTGTCTGTCTGTCTGTCTGTCTGTCTGTCTGTCTGTCTGTCTGTCTGTCTGTCTGTCTGTCTGTCTGTCTGTCTGTCTGTCTGTCTGTCTGTCTGTCTGTCTGTCTGTCTGTCTGTCTGTCTGTCTGTCTGTCTGTCTGTCTGTCTGTCTGTCTGTCTGTCTGTCTGTCTGTCTGTCTGTCTGTCTGTCTGTCTGTCTGTCTGTCTGTCTGTCTGTCTGTCTGTCTGTCTGTCTGTCTGTCTGTCTGTCTGTCTGTCTGTCTGTCTGTCTGTCTGTCTGTCTGTCTGTCTGTCTGTCTGTCTGTCTGTCTGTCTGTCTGTCTGTCTGTCTGTCTGTCTGTCTGTCTGTCTGTCTGTCTGTCTGTCTGTCTGTCTGTCTGTCTGTCTGTCTGTCTGTCTGTCTGTCTGTCTGTCTGTCTGTCTGTCTGTCTGTCTGTCTGTCTGTCTGTCTGTCTGTCTGTCTGTCTGTCTGTCTGTCTGTCTGTCCTGTCTGTCTGTCTGTCTGTCTGTCTGTCTGTCTGTCTGTCTGTCTGTCTGTCTGTCTGTCTGTCTGTCTGTCTGTCTGTCTGTCTGTCTGTCTGTCTGTCTGTCTGTCTGTCTGTCTGTCTGTCTGTCTGTCTGTCTGTCTGTCTGTCTGTCTGTCTGTCTGTCTGTCTGTCTGTCTGTCTGTCTGTCTGTCTGTCTGTCTGTCTGTCTGTCTGTCTGTCTGTCTGTCTGTCTGTCTGTCTGTCTGTCTGTCTGTCTGTCTGTCTGTCTGTCTGTCTGTCTGTCTGTCTGTCTGTCTGTCTGTCTGTCTGTCTGTCTGTCTGTCTGTCTGTCTGTCTGTCTGTCTGTCTGTCTGTCTGTCTGTCTGTCTGTCTGTCTGTCTGTCTGTCTGTCTGTCTGTCTGTCTGTCTGTCTGTCTGTCTGTCTGTCTGTCTGTCTGTCTGTCTGTCTGTCTGTCTGTCTGTCTGTCTGTCTGTCTGTCTGTCTGTCTGTCTGTCTGTCTGTCTGTCTGTCTGTCTGTCTGTCTGTCTGTCTGTCTGTCTGTCTGTCTGTCTGTCTGTCTGTCTGTCTGTCTGTCTGTCTGTCTGTCTGTCTGTCTGTCTGTCTGTCTGTCTGTCTGTCTGTCTGTCTGTCTGTCTGTCTGTCTGTCTGTCTGTCTGTCTGTCTGTCTGTCTGTCTGTCTGTCTGTCTGTCTGTCTGTCTGTCTGTCTGTCTGTCTGTCTGTCTGTCTGTCTGTCTGTCTGTCTGTCTGTCTGTCTGTCTGTCTGTCTGTCTGTCTGTCTGTCTGTCTGTCTGTCTGTCTGTCTGTCTGTCTGTCTGTCTGTCTGTCTGTCTGTCTGTCTGTCTGTCTGTCTGTCTGTCTGTCTGTCTGTCTGTCTGTCTGTCTGTCTGTCTGTCTGTCTGTCTGTCTGTCTGTCTGTCTGTCTGTCTGTCTGTCTGTCTGTCTGTCTGTCTGTCTGTCTGTCTGTCTGTCTGTCTGTCTGTCTGTCTGTCTGTCTGTCTGTCTGTCTGTCTGTCTGTCTGTCTGTCTGTCTGTCTGTCTGTCTGTCTGTCTGTCTGTCTGTCTGTCTGTCTGTCTGTCTGTCTGTCTGTCTGTCTGTCTGTCTGTCTGTCTGTCTGTCTGTCTGTCTGTCTGTCTGTCTGTCTGTCTGTCTGTCTGTCTGTCTGTCTGTCTGTCTGTCTGTCTGTCTGTCTGTCTGTCTGTCTGTCTGTCTGTCTGTCTGTCTGTCTGTCTGTCTGTCTGTCTGTCTGTCTGTCTGTCTGTCTGTCTGTCTGTCTGTCTGTCTGTCTGTCTGTCTGTCTGTCTGTCTGTCTGTCTGTCTGTCTGTCTGTCTGTCTGTCTGTCTGTCTGTCTGTCTGTCTGTCTGTCTGTCTGTCTGTCTGTCTGTCTGTCTGTCTGTCTGTCTGTCTGTCTGTCTGTCTGTCTGTCTGTCTGTCTGTCTGTCTGTCTGTCTGTCTGTCTGTCTGTCTGTCTGTCTGTCTGTCTGTCTGTCTGTCTGTCTGTCTGTCTGTCTGTCTGTCTGTCTGTCTGTCTGTCTGTCTGTCTGTCTGTCTGTCTGTCTGTCTGTCTGTCTGTCTGTCTGTCTGTCTGTCTGTCTGTCTGTCTGTCTGTCTGTCTGTCTGTCTGTCTGTCTGTCTGTCTGTCTGTCTGTCTGTCTGTCTGTCTGTCTGTCTGTCTGTCTGTCTGTCTGTCTGTCTGTCTGTCTGTCTGTCTGTCTGTCTGTCTGTCTGTCTGTCTGTCTGTCTGTCTGTCTGTCTGTCTGTCTGTCTGTCTGTCTGTCTGTCTGTCTGTCTGTCTGTCTGTCTGTCTGTCTGTCTGTCTGTCTGTCTGTCTGTCTGTCTGTCTGTCTGTCTGTCTGTCTGTCTGTCTGTCTGTCTGTCTGTCTGTCTGTCTGTCTGTCTGTCTGTCTGTCTGTCTGTCTGTCTGTCTGTCTGTCTGTCTGTCTGTCTGTCTGTCTGTCTGTCTGTCTGTCTGTCTGTCTGTCTGTCTGTCTGTCTGTCTGTCTGTCTGTCTGTCTGTCTGTCTGTCTGTCTGTCTGTCTGTCTGTCTGTCTGTCTGTCTGTCTGTCTGTCTGTCTGTCTGTCTGTCTGTCTGTCTGTCTGTCTGTCTGTCTGTCTGTCTGTCTGTCTGTCTGTCTGTCTGTCTGTCTGTCTGTCTGTCTGTCTGTCTGTCTGTCTGTCTGTCTGTCTGTCTGTCTGTCTGTCTGTCTGTCTGTCTGTCTGTCTGTCTGTCTGTCTGTCTGTCTGTCTGTCTGTCTGTCTGTCTGTCTGTCTGTCTGTCTGTCTGTCTGTCTGTCTGTCTGTCTGTCTGTCTGTCTGTCTGTCTGTCTGTCTGTCTGTCTGTCTGTCTGTCTGTCTGTCTGTCTGTCTGTCTGTCTGTCTGTCTGTCTGTCTGTCTGTCTGTCTGTCTGTCTGTCTGTCTGTCTGTCTGTCTGTCTGTCTGTCTGTCTGTCACACCCGATTTTCTCCGAAACTATTTGACATAGAAAGGTGAAATTTGGTAATAATATAGGAATTGATGGCCTCATCAGAGCCATGTAGTTTTGAGAATTAAATTTTGACTTAAGGGGTTAGTTTTGGGGGGTGAAGTCGGAAGCGAAAAAAAAATTTTTTACTAGGTCATCGAGTGTGGTGTCAAATGAAAGCTTGTGAAAACACGAGTAAAAAATATATATATAATATTATACTTGCGCGCACTTTTCGTTGTGTTATTTTTAAAAATTCGCGAAATATCGCTGTCCCGGGCCTTATCTCGAAAAGTACTTATCAAAAAATTTCGAAAAAATTCTGGAATATTCTCCACGGGGTGTAGATTGAACGAAAAATTATCACCAGTGCATAACCTTTAATAATTTATATGGCATATAAAAAAAACAAAAATTTCAAGGTCATCAGATTTCAGTAAAGATTGGAAACAAACTTTGTTGAAAACTCATTTAGGGTGTGTTTTGTGAAGTCACTGATCATTTTTATACCACCGTAACATAAATTTTGACTTAACGGGTTCGTTTTGAGGGGTGAAATCGGAAGTGAAAAAAATTTTTTTTTACTAGGTCATCGAGTGTGGTGTCAAATGAAAGCTTGTGAAAACACAAGTAAAAATATGTATATATATATATATATATATATATATATATATATATATATATATATATATATATATATATATATATATATATATATATATATATATATATATATATATATATATATATATATATATATATATATATATATATATATATATATATATATATATACTCGTATATAATGTAATACTTGCGCACACTTTTCTTCGTATTACTTTTAAAAAATCGCTGTCCCCTACCTTATCTCGAAAAGTACTAATCAAAAAATTTTGAAAAAAATTCTGGAATATTCTCCACGGGGTATAGATTGAACGAAAATTATCACGAGTGCATTACCTTTAATAATTTATTTGGTATATAAAAAAAAACAGAATTTCAAGGTCACCAGTTTTCAGTAAAGATTGGAAACAAACTTTATTGAAAACTCATTTGGGGTGTGTTTTGTGAAGTCACTGATCATTTTATACCACCCTAACAAAAATTTTTATTTTGAAAACAATCAACGTACGGAACACTAATTGTGCAAGTTCAACTTGCACTTGACCGGTTTTTTTATACTGTAAACCTAACACTAGTCTATTAACACTATAACATGAAACTATAAACTATAAATTTGAGACTATGAAGATATAAAACTAATTCTATTTACATTTATTAATTTAGTTGGATGAATTGTTTAGAACTGCCTTCGTTGCTTCGTTGCCTTTAGTTTACCCAGCTTTATTTTCAGAATAAATTGGTAGCGGTGCATATAGAGGCTTATGTTTCGGATTGTGTGTCTCACGCTTTGTTGTTAGGTTGTGGGTTAGTGTCGATGTTAGTGTCTTATATCTGTAAAATGTATCAGATATGTCAATGTTGTGTTGTTTTATTTTTTGTATGTTAGTTATGTCATGTAAATCATCTATTCTAGTGGATTGTCCCGCGGGGCTACACATCTAAGGATTTTATTTTTCATTCGTTGTATTCGTGCTACCTGTGTATCTGATATGCTGCACCATACTGGCACAGCATACATAAATATAGGTTTTATAATTTGCTTGTATAGCATTAATTTATTCTGAAAAGTTGAGAATTTGGTGCTAACAGTGCATATAGATTCTGCATAGCAACGAAGGCTTTTTCAGTATATGATTGACATGTAGATGGAATCTCAATCGGGTGTCTGTTATGACACTCAGGTATTTCAAATGATTTCTGAAGGGTACCTGGATGCCACTAATCACGTAGATGACGCTTTCTGTTAAACACATTTCTGTGATGGTGTATCTGTCAAAACAGGGATTAATCAAACCTGATTTTGATTTTGACTGAAAAATGCACAGATTTTACTTTTAAATTTAGTTTTTATCGTCGGAATAACGTATTTATCTATCTATCTATCTATCTATCTATATATATATATATATATATATATATATATATATATATATATAAATATATATATACATATATATATATATATATATATATATATATATATATATATACATGTATATATATATATATATATATATATATATATATATATATATATATATATATATATATATATATATATACGAGGCTGGTTTGAAAAGTCCGTGCAAAGTCCGAGAGATGGCACCACCGGCGCGTATCGAGGTCATGTTTAGTTAGTAGCATCTCTTGAATGAACGCACACCAAGTTTCAGCCATATTGGTCTATTTCTTTGTATTTGGCATTCGTGTGAATCAAGGTAGTCGAGTGATTTTCAAGAAATGGACGAAAAAGAATTTCGTGTGGTGATTAAACATTACTTTATGAAAGGCAAAACGCCTCAGGAGACTAAAGAGAAGCTTGATAAACATTATGGAGAGTCTGCACCTTCGATTAGAACAGTTTATAAGTGGTTTCAAAATTTTCGGACTGGCCATATGGGCACAAGTGACGCTGAACGTTCTGGACGGCCTGTGGAGGTTACGACTCCAGAAATCATTGATCAAATCCATGATATGGTGATGGATGACAGAAGAGTTAAGGTGCGTGAGATTGCTAGTGCTGTGGGCATCTCGACTGAACGGGTACATAATATTTTGCATAAACATTTGGACATGAGAAAGCTATCCGCAAGATAGGTGCCGCGATTGCTCACGCTTAACCAAAAACGGAATCGTGTGAAGTGTTGCAAGGATGGTTTGCAGCTTTTCCAGAAGAATCCGGAGGATTTTAAGCGTCGTTTCGTCACCGTGGATGAAACATGGATACATTACTATACTCCTGAGACCAAACAACAATCTAAACAATGGGTTACCAAGGCGAAGACCGTTCCTTCGGCCGGAAAGGTTATGGCGACTGTCTTTTGGGATTCGCAAGGGATAATCCTCATCGACTATCTGGAAAAGGGTAAAACTATTACCGGTGAATATTATTCATCGTTATTGGACCGTTTGAAAACCGAGCTGCAAGAAAAACGCCCGCGATTGGCCCACAAGAAAGTCTTTTTCCATCTGTCAACGCACCAGCACACAGAAATAGGATTCCAACTCGTTTCACATCCCCCCTATTCGCCAGACTTGGCTCCCTCAGACTACTATTTGTTTCCCAATTTGAAGAAATGGCTGGCGGGACAAAGATTTTATTCAAACGAGGAGATGATTGTAGACACTAATGGATATTTTGCAGACTTGGACAAATCCTATTATTCGGAAGGGATCAACAAACTAGAACATCGTTGGACGAAGTGTATAAGCCTAAAAGGAGACTATGTCGAAAAATAAAAAAGGTTTACCCCAAACACATAAGTAGTTTTTATTTTTGCACGGACTTTTCAAACCAGCCTCGTATATATATATATATATATATATATATATATATATATATATATATATATATATATATATATATAGGTATATAAATATATATATATATATATATATATATATATATATATATATATATATATATATATATAGGTATATAAATATATATATATATATATATATATATATATATATATATATATATATATATATATATATATATATATATATATACTAGGTTGTCAAAAAAGTATTGACCCTTTTTTCCCGTTAGACAGCTTTAGTGTCACATATTTCAGGTAATATACATCGCATCGGGCCATATTTAGCGTCAGTTGAAAGCTGACATTTGACAGTAGTAGATCTGTAAAAACGGTTTCGTTCTTTTATTCACACTTAATTTAGATCGCCTTAAAAATGAGTGAAATTTGTGCAAAAGTTCGCCACATTTTACAAGTTTTCGACAAAAGTACAAATGCTGTGCAGGCCTATGAAAAAATTTATGCTGATGGTTAAGTCGCTTTCGTTCTGAAAATTGCGATGTTAAAGAGGCTCCTCGCACTGATGAGACAATTACAGAACTAGTTGATAGAATTTTGGCAAAAACTGATCAAGACTGGCATATAAGTAGCCATGACATCGCCAAGGAACTAAATATCCATCACTAAATCGTTTTAAATCAGCTAGATACCAAAAGGAGTTCGATTTTTGAGTGCCACATAATATGATGCTACAAAATTTACTCGAATGAAATTCCATCTGCCAGTCTCTACAAAAACGTAATGAAATCGAGTCATATCTGGTACGGTTGATCAAGGTAAAAAAGTGAATCACGTGTGATAATAATATATAAAAAGATCATTGTCAAAAAAGGATGAAGCTCCACAAAAGATGACAAAGCTCGGATTCTCGCCAAAAAGGTGATGCTGTGTGTTTGTTGGAATTGGAAGCGAATCATACATCATAAGCGGCTACAGTCTGGTCAAACGATTGATTCTGTATTCTACTGTTAGCAGTTGACAAGATTGAAGCAAGCTATTGAATAAATCGGTCAGAATTAGTCAACAGAATGGGTGTTGTCTTCCTCCATCACCATCTTCGTCTTTTTGGCGATGTTTTTGGTAGAATTGCATTATAGAGGTGACAGCGATATGATTCTGGCATGTTTTGGTCACAATAAGCTATTCGGTTCGATGAAATTAGGCAGAATATTAAATAAAGGGGGATTTTTGAAAATCATGCAAGGACATAGCATGTTATTTGGGATAAATATTATTGACCACAATATTACATTTCAAAGAAATAACGCCAATAAATGCTCTTCAAAATTAGGTCACGAGTATCTTAAAAAGCGAATATAGAAATTAATAGATATAATGCAATGACCATCTCTATCTTATCATCTCTCTCCCATCGAACTATTATGAGAGAGTTAGACTGAAGGGCTAAAAATCGTTGTCTTTCCTAATGCTGCGTATTGGGTATAATGTCCGTCACGTTGAGGCGCAATTTTATAACGTCTGGAAACGGGGCCGTTTTTATAGCCGCACTTTTGCGGCGCTATTTTATATAGCCTCAACTTTCTTTATTTTTAATAAATATTTCATTGATTAAATAGAAGCCCTTATTTGTTCCTTATGTATATCTTAATTTTGAGAATGGATTGAGTGGATACCAATATTGATAGAGGACAGAATTAAGATATCAGCTAGCTTATTTTTTTTTTTAATAGTAGAGAATATTCTCTAAGATAAGAGATAATTTTTGTACGTCTTTTGAAAATAGTCTCTATAGTTGTTCAAAATTTGGTTGTATTATATTTTTGGGCACCACTTATTTTAGAATAAAAGGAATCTAATTTCAACTCAAAAATGAAAAAATACTAAAGAGTTATTTAGTTGTTAAAATAAGATTAATTTACGTACAACCGTTGCGTCCTGAAAGAAAGAGCAGGGGTTTAGTAAGACACTACACATTTAAATAAAAAGGGTATATTATTAACAAAATAAAAATTCCTAACTTTAAAAATTACTTCTACTAAATAAAAACCCCTTAAGTTAGAAGAGTGTACACTATTACATAGAGTCTTTAAATCAGGATTACTAAGTCAGCAATAAAAAGCTTGATAAAACACGATATTAAAAGCTTTTGAAATTAACTCTGCGAATTACACGTATTGAGTGGTCGTTGGAAACGCACTTGTAGACAGGAAGTGAGATATTTAGACTGGTGTGCTTATGACTTACAGATTGGTTTCTTCTCGTGGGTTTTCTATAAGTTACTTGGCCTCTCCAGGTGAGATTCTTATAAAAATATTATCACAGTCACTACCATCCTAGTTTCATTTGGGTTGCTAAACACTTTTTGACCCGAAATGCCTGAGGATGAGCAGGATATTTCAAAAAAGGAAAAAAGGACTTAAATTTGAGAGCTAGAAACCGTTTTTTTTTTTTTATGTATCTAGCACACGTGCTGCAGGGAGGTCCCTAAAGCGCTACAGGAGAGACTCGTGTGCGGAAAAAGCGATTCACGTTGTTCTTGAATCGCTGTAGTCGGTGGGAAACACAGTCCTGGGCAAATTATTCCAAAGGGATGATGTTCTCCATATAAAAGACTGCTTGAAAAGCGTTGTATGAGGAGTAACAAGCTGAACCTCATACGGATGTGAAGTATCAGCGCGACGTGTATTTCTAACATGCACCGCTCTGGGAGGAATTAAGCGGGCTACATCCTCTGAACACTTTCCATGAAAATACTTGTAAACCCCCGCCAACCGTTCTTTGATGTTCCAGCGAATCAAGGCCGTCGGTCAGTTCCGGGTCTCCAATCAGACGAACAGCTCTTTTCTGAATAGAATCCAACAGATGCAGTGTATGTTTTGGAAGCGGAGCCCCAAACATGGGAACAGTATTCCATAGTTGGTCGAATTTGAGCTTTGTAAATGCACTACTGCATCACTAAAAAAACCTCTCTGGCGTGCTGAAGAAGAAAACCACTATGGCGTACTGGCGAAAAAAGCCCTTAAAAAAACTCCATCTGGCCACTTAAATATCTTTGTCTCTTCTCCAAAGTGACGTTTTTAAAATGGCTCACTTCCGGGCGCAAAATTAATGCAAATTAAATAAGTCAAGTCGGCAACTCGCGTTATACTCTGCCGGTTTAAATTAAACTGCTCAAAAATTTAAAACACTATTTTAAGCTACACTGCTCAAGAATTGAAATCACTACAATAAATACAAAAATGTAATAAAATGTAAATTACAGAGAGAAAAACAGTGTCGTAACATGATGTTAAAATGTAGGAAAAAATGAATGTTACATGGGAATACCTAAAAACTAAATGTCGAGCGTTTGTGAAGCAGTAATTTGAAATAAGTGCTATACAAAATCCTCACTAGAATCTTAACATATAGATTAAGGAACAAATTAGACAGTTATCAAACACGTGAATAAGCGAGATATAAATGGGGATACAGCACTTTGGTGAACGATTAAATTACTTAAGGTTCGCAAGTGATGTCACTCTGATCGCCAACCCAAAAGAAAAATTCGAAGAAATGCTGATGGAATTAAATAACATTTCTCCAGAAATAGTACTAAAAATAAACTTCACTAAAAACAGATATGTTATTTGATCAACGAAACTGAAGATAACAGCCAGAAACTGTTAATAGAGAGTGAAAGAATAGGAAAGGTACAAACATTCATATATTTAGGACAAAAAATCGAAATATCAAAAAATAATTTAAAGGCTGACTTGGATAGATGAGTCTCGCTAGCTTGGGCTGCGTTTGGAAGGTCACAATCTATATTTAAATTGGCCATCCCAAATATACTAAAGGCCAGACTGTTCGACCAATATATAATGCCGGTATTAACATATGGCACTGAAACGTGGGCTTTAAATGAAAGTATAATATATAAACTCCAGGTAACCCAAAGAGCAATGGCGAAAAGAATGCTAAATATTAGACTCAAAGATCGTATTCCTAACATCGAGGTACGAAGAAGATTAAAAGTGACAGACGTAATTCAACAAATATCCTTATTAAGGTGGAACTGGGCGAGGCATACCGCAAGGATGAATGATACCAGATGGACATGCAATATGATTGAATGGAGGCTTAGAGAACATAAAAGATGTATAGGTATACCACAGACAAGATGGATGGACGACATAAAAATATTAGCGGAACACGATTGGATGCAAAAAGCAAACAACAGAGCTCAGTTGAGACTTATATCCGACTATGGATGGAATAAGCTAATGATGATGATGATGATAAATTCGAAATAAAGGGGATCATTATTGACACTTTAATTTCAGTGTATTTTATGACGGTACTGGGAGTCACTGGCAAATTATTGTACATGTTTTTTGATGACACCAGATGTCTCGCGAATCATAAAAAACAAACGAAAGAGATCAAATCAAAACTACATACGTTTTATTTTAGAAAATAAATTGAAAAGATTCACGCTATTTCCAATCAATTATAATCACATTTTAATCTTTAATTTAATTATAAATTTAATTAAAAGAACATTTAATTTAATATACTCTGACTAGTTTTTGCCGTCAAAGACAGTACATCCGGCCAATACCAGAGCCGATCGTTTGCTATTGGAAGGCGAACTTTAAATCAATACTTTACACCTCCGAAGGCCTTTGATAAGGATATGCCGACCCACGCCTTCGTGAGTCCCCCGCCCCCGCCGTCGTTGGTTATTTGTCGAATGCAAGGTTGTTCGAAAGTGATCGGTAACATGGTCAATGACCAAAAGCCGAAAACTGGTATTTTGCTGTGGGAACCGTGGTATGGTTCTTTGTTTTCTTTTTTGCTTTTCGTTTTCGGAATCTTTAAATTATTGACATCTTTAACATGGTATGAACTGGGTTTTTCTTAATCGAGTTACCGACACCTCATTTTATATTATAAATTTATTTATTTACTTACTTACAGTCGGTCACGTAAAAACGTGTCGCCTCTAACTTATTGTCGGCAAAAGAAATTCCTTTTTTTTGAGGTTATTGTTGCTATCCCTGCAAACAGCGCTTTGTGGAAAAATATTCATTTCTAACCTTATTTATGGTTAAGTAGTACATTATCGAATATGAGTGCTGCATACGCTTTACGCTCCAAGGCTGTTTTCCAAAGTAATCATTTAAAAGGTCTGAAAATAACTCCTACAGCGGGTGCCAAGTATACGAGGGCTTTGTTTTTACAAAAATAATGAAAGAAAAATTTTTTTTTTAATTTTATTAGTTTTCAAAATATTCACCTTTAAGATTTATACACTTTTGTATGCGTTCGAACCAATTCCAAAACATTTTTTCCACTCTGAAGTTAGTACCTCAGAAACATAGTTTTGGAAGGATTGCTTCTGGAAGTGATGAAAATCACTGTTTACTCTTTTTTTTTTTTTTTAATTAATTAAACAAAAAGAAGTCGTTAGGCGATAAATCAAGTGAATACGGACAATGAGACATTAATTCGACGTTTTCCTCCGTCAAATAATAATTGTTTGACGTGTTGTGCGAGAGCTGGCGTTGTCATGATGAAGAATGACGCGACGGTTTCGGTTGCTTCTCTTGATTTCATCGATGTCTTCTAGCAAACCAAGTGTTGCATACCATTCACCGTTTACAGTTCTTCAATCCTCTAAAGTTATGCTTGCAACATGTCCAGTATAACTTAAGAAACAATCGATCGTTCTCTTGGAAGTGCTTTGCGAATGAACTTCGGACTTAGATGCGGTTCATCTTGGAACAACAGTTGACTGTTGCTTAGTTTCCGGTTGTACGACTACATCCAAGTTTCATCTCCTGTTACGATGTTCTATACGGATTTTTCATGTCTTCGGCCGAATTTTTTAAGCATTTCCTTACACCAATTGACACGGGCCTGTTTTTGAGATTCGATGGAATTATGCGGAATCCATCGAGAACAGATCTTTTTCACAGCTAATTGTTTATGCAAAATCGAATGTACTGCGGTCTTCGATATGCCTAAGGATCTATCTTATATCTCACGGTAAGTCACATGCCGATCATCTTCAATCATGTTGCGCATAGTATCGATGTTTTTTTGGAACAACAGCTGATTTTGATCGACCTTCACAAAATTTATCGCTGACGGAAGCACGACCATAACAAAATTCTGCAAACTAGTTGTAAATAGTCTCTTCTGTTGGTGACTCATTAGCAAAAGTTGAACTGGTCAATTGCAAGTTGAACTTGCGCAATTAGTGTTCCGTACGTTGATTGCTTTTAAAATAAAAAATTTTGTTACAGAGGTATAAAAGGATCAGTGACTTCACAAAACACACACCAAATGAGTTTTCAACAAAGTTTGTTTCCAATCTTTACTGAAATCTGATGACCTTGAAATTTTTGTTTTTTTGAAATACCAGAAAAATTATTTAAGGTAATGCACTCGTGATAATTTTCGTTCATTTTACACCCCGTGGAGAATATTCCAGAATTTTTTCAAAATTTTTTGATAAGTACTTTTCGAGATATGGCGGGGGGACAGCGATTTTTCGCGATTTTTTAAAAATAATACAAAGAAAAGTGCGCGCAAGTATTACATTATATATATATTTTTTACTCGTATTTTCACAACCTTTCATTCGACACCACACTCGATGACCTAGTAAAAAAATTTTTTTTTCACTTCCGATTTCACCCCCCAAAATTAACCCCTTAAGTCAAAATTTAAGTTTCAAAACTACATGGCTCTGATGAGGCCATCAATTCCTATATTATTACCAAATTTCAAGTTTCTATGACAAATAGTTTCGGAGAAAATCTGGTGTGACAGACAGACAGACAGACACCGAAGTGATCTTATAAGTGTTCCGTACGGAACCCTAAAAATATATGTTATATCGGCCACACTTTTTTGAAGTACCCTGTATACTCAAAAATAAATTTAAACTTTTCTGTCCGTCTGTCACACCTGATTTTCTCCGAAACCATTTGACATAGAAAGTTGAAATTTGGCCAAATATAGAAATTAATAGCCTAATCATAACCGTGTAGTTCTGAAAGTTAAATTTTGAGTGAGGGCTTAGTTTGGGGAGTGAAATTGGAAGTGAAAAAAAATTTTTTTGAAGATGATCGAGTGGGATATCAAATGAAAGCTTGTGAAAACACGAGTTCAAAAATATGTAAATTGCCAAAAATCGTTGTTCTCGCACCGTAGTCCGCAACAACCAATTGCACAGGGAGTTTCAAATACTCACAATATAATATATTCAGCCGTAACGCCCAGCTTCGCTTCCTTGAGAAAGCCACAACCCCGAGATAGCTAGCATTTTCAGAGTCGACGTAAACGTCGGCAACCGATACTTACGACCCACGGACATTTTACAATGAGACTGACTTTAGACTTGACTAAAAACTACTACTTATTTAAAGCCGTAGTATAGTTGAGCAGCTCCTATCGGAAAAAGAAAAAAGTGTAAACATCACACACTACTAACATCATTATAACGCTACACGCCCCTGAAACAAGGAGAATTTAGGTTTAGTATTTAGCTTTAAGTTAGGATAAGTTAGGGTAAGGTAGATTAGTTCAAGTCATTAGAAACTTAACCCTAGAGTTAAACTCATGTAAACATCTAGATATATTAAAAGTCGCAGTATGTAAAAGGAGGGAAGGGTTGTCACAAGCAGTTTTAGTGGGTATGCCAGCCCTTCAGGTTGGACAGCCCTACATAACTGGAGTACTCTGGGGCACCCATAAGGTGACGCGGACTGCTCCAAAATTCATAAGGCGGATTTCTCCCTGTAATTCTGGAATATTTTCCATAAGATGTAGATTGAATAAAAATTATCACAAGTGCATTATCTTTGATAATAATTTATCTGGTTTATAAAAACAAAAATAGGAAACACACTTCGTTTGATACATGTTTCGTACTAGTCTCCATCTTGTTTAATAAATAACCGGCCAAGTGCAAGTCGGACTTGAGCAATGACTGTTCTGTACGTTGATAGCTTTTAGAATAAAAATTTTTGTTGCGGAGGTATCAATAATTTCACAAACACACTCCAAATGAGTTTTTTAAAGAAGTTTGTTTCCGATCTGTGTTGAAAACTGTTGACCTTGAAATTTTTTCTTCTTTTTAGTGTTCCGTACGGAACACTTATAAGATCACTTCGGTGTCTGTCTGTCTGTCTGTCTGTCTGTCACACCCGATTTTCTCCGAAACTATTTGACATAGAAAGGTGAAATTTGGTAATAATATAGGAATTGATAGCCTCATCAGAGCCATGTAGTTTTGAGAATTAAATTTTGACTTAAGGGGTTAGTTTTGGGGGTGAAGTCGGAACTGAAAAAAAAATTAGGTCATCGAGTGTGGTGTCAAATGAAAGCTTGTGAAAACACGAGTAAAAAATATATATATAATATTATACTTGCGCGCACTTATCTTTGTATTATTTTTAAAAATTCGCGAAAAATCGCTGTCCCGGGCCTTATCTCGAAAAGTACTTATCAAAAATTTCGAAAAAATTCTGGAATATTCTCCACGGGGTATAGATTGAACGAAAATTATCACGAGTGCATTACCTTTAATAATTTATATGATATATAAAAAAAACAGGTCATCAGATTTCAATAAAGATTGGAAACAAACTTTGTTGAACACTCATTTGGGGTGTGTTTTGTGAAGTCACTGATCATTTTATACCACCGTAGCATAAATTTTGACTTAAGGAGTTCGTTTTGAGGGGTGAAATCGGAAGTGAAAAAAAAATTTTTTTACTAGGTCATCGAGTGTGGTGTCAAATGAAAGCTTGTGAAAACACGAGTAAGAAATATATATATATATATATATATATATATATATATATATATATATATATATATATATATATGTATATATATATATATATATATATATATATATATATATATATATATATATATATATAATATAATACTTGCGTACACTTTTCTTAGTATTACTTTTAAAAAATAGCGAAAAATCGCTGTCCACTACCTTATCTTGAAAAGCACTAATCAAAAATTTTGAAAGAATTCTGGAATATTCTCCACGGGGTATAGATTGAACGAAAATTATCACGAGTGCATTACCTTTAATAATTTATTTGGTATATAAAAAAAAACAAAATTTCAAGGTCACCAGTTTTCAGTAAAGATTGGAAACAAACTTTGTCAAAAACTCATTTGGGGTATGTTTTGTGAAGTCACTGATCATTTTATACCATCCTAACAAAAATTTTTATTTTAAAAACAATCAACGTACGGAACACTAATTGTGCAAGTTCAACTTGCACTTGACCGGTTTTTTTTATATACCAGTTAAATTATTAAAGGTAACGCACTCGTGATAATTTTCGGTCAATTTACACCCTGAGAAGAATATTCCGGAATTTTTTCAAAATTTTTTGATTAGTACTTTTCAATATAAGGGCGATTTTTCACAATTTTTTAAAAATAATACAAAGAAAAGTGTGTGCAAGTATTACATTATATATATTTTTGAATTCGTGTTTTCAAAAGCTTTCATTTGACACCCCACTCCACGACCTGGTCATTTTTTTTTTGTTTTCAGTTCCTATTTCACCTCCTAAAACTAACTTATTAAATCAAAATTTAACTTTCAAAACTACACGGTTCTGATGGAGGCATTAACTTCTATATTAGTGCCAAATTTCAACTTTCTATGGTAAATAAATTTGAAGAAAATCGGGTGTGACAGACTCACCGACAGATGAATAGACAGCGAAGTGATCTTATAAGTGTTCCGTACGGAACACGAAAAATGTTATTCACTGTATAGATAAAAGTATAAACACATAAGCAGACTACGGACCTAAGATAATTTTTGTGGGACCACCTATTTGAATATCATTGGACTTATACAAATAATAAAAGATACTAGTTTTACTGGATACTACAAAATCTTAATAGACAATGTGTTTCTCAATTTTTCTAATAATATAGAAGTTCACGTTGTGGAAAGTTATTTTAGCCATCATAAACAAGTTTGTGTCCGAATACTAGATATTGACCAGATTATTATACTATTACAACATCTGTTAAGAAAGTCAACTTTTGATCCTAATCTGGACCTCCAACGAAATACACCACTGACTATTTCCAATGTGTCGTAAGGATTGTCTTCAGAAAGAGGGTCTTAAAACGTATTTTAATGAAGCTGGATACCAAAGAAGCTTCTGGCGCTGATAAAATACATTTCATAGGACTCAAAAAATGCGCGGGTAAACCAGCAATAGTTATTCTGTAGACTTTTCAACCTATCCCCAAAAAAGGCAAGAAGACCTTGCTAAACAACTAGCGATCGGTGGCAATGCTTTTAATAATATCGAAAGTTATTCAAAGGATCCAATATTATTAGGGAACATCCATATGCTCTTCCTAAGCAAATATCAACAGGAGATTTTCTAACTTATGTCACAGATGTTTGGAACAACATAACTGAAGATTTTAGAGAATCTCGAGCGATTGCTCTGGATATATCCAAAACATTCGTGTGAAAAGTTTTTTTTTATTGCTCTCGTGTTCCCACTGGGGGCGGGTTTCGTGAAATCACACATCATTTTATACCTCCGTTACAAAATTTTTTATTTTAAAAGCAATCACGGTACGAAAAACTAATTGCGCAAGCCCGACTTGCACTTGGCCGATATTTTTCTTAAACATATAGTCAGCGACAATAAAAAAAAAAGAAAAACAGATATTTTTAAAGGTTTGTTTTAAAACTATATCGCCAAGACTCAAAAATTACTTAACGACATGTTTTTCGTGGCCATAATTAATTTATTATTTGTTTTGACGAAGTTCTTGATCTTTATACAAGACATAGACTTAGTCGCCCTAAATAATTGTCGACGGTGTAGAAATGTACATGGCTTAGTGACGACACACTTATTATCCGGCAAATATCCAGCATTCTAACCTGAATGTAGTACGACTAGTTAATCTTAATTTTAAATAAAATCTTTCTAGCCAATAATAGCAAATCAGGGCAGAATACCACGTTGACATTTTTTTACAAACATTTACAGAAAACTGTAACAGTTTTTAATAATTACTAAAATTTTCCTCTCATTCCGTATAGTCCCTCTTTTATCAATAGCAACATATTTTTTATATTATCATAATCAGATAAAAACATACCGTAACAAAAACACAATAAAATAATAAACACCCAACACTTCGATGTGGAACGTTTGACAGATCCATTCTTTTAACACTCGAAAAGTAGTGTGTTAAAGACAAAATATTGACAGATTTGGAATCTAGGATAAATAAATAAAAGTTTTTCGTGGTAACAGAATCAATGTGGAGCAATAAAAATAGAAAGTGTACTTGCTACAGCTGAACTAAAATAATTTAAAAAAATGTAATATTAAAAGTTACTACGAATACTGATAACTAGTTATCCTAGATTACTTGCTGACGTTTGTGTTTTTGACGCTTCAGTCGGCTTTCATGCGGTTCCTGCCACTCTGCGGACTGACTGTTGGACTCAGGCTTGTAGTGGTGGATCTTTGTTTGATCTATGGTTATGAATGGTTGCAAAACTCGCAGAAACAGTGCCAAATAGCATTCTGAATTTTCGACACGTTGCGGTTTTTGATCAATAGTCGCGGTACGCATAGAGCTCATAGGTTTTTCATATGCAAATATTCATTCAAAATATGCCTCACGCTTTATGTTGATGTTTTCACGATGTCAGCTATCTCTCTTACTTTCACTTTGCGGTCATTCAGAACAATGTGGTGGATTTTTTTGTGTTTTTTGGAGTGACTGCTTCATTTGGACGCCCGGAACGTGGTGCTTCATCGGTGCTTATACGATGGAATTTAAGTTCACATGAAACTCTTTTTGTTTCATCGTTTTGCAAAAATTAAAAGTAGCGTCACTCAAATAACTGCAACTCGCACCCCATGTTAGTACGTCCTATTGCTAAAAGTAAATGCAGCTGCTATGGATAGTAGTTTGATATTTAGCACAAAGTTTGGCAGTTCAGATTTTATTGTGCTATTTATAGTGAATTTTTAAAGAAGGTATGACTAACAATAATTTTAAATTTAGTAAAATCGAATATTGATCGGAGATAAAGTATCTCTTTTTGAAAGGTCTGGAGGCTAAAGAAATTTACGACGACATGCATACAATACATTGCCGGAACAATGTTCTTTCTATGCTACTAATAAAAAAATTGGTTGTGGGTTCCAAGAGAGGAAGAATCGCAGTTACTTTTGAAAAAATAAACAAATATATATATAATTTTTAAAAAAGTGCGAAAAGTCGCTGTTCCCCCATCATATCTCGAAAAGTACTGATCAAAAAATTTTGAAAAAACTCTGGAATATGCTCTACAGGGTGTAAATTGAACGAAAATTATCACGAGTAAAAAAACAAAAATTTCAAGGTCGTCAGTTTTCACTAAAGATCGGAAAAAAAACTTTGTTAAAAACTCATTTAGGATGTGTTTGAAGTCACTGATCATTTTATACTTCCGTAACGAAAATTTTTATTTTAAAAGCATTCAATGTACGGAACACTAATTGCGCAAGTCCAACTTGCACTTGGTCGGTTATTTATTTTAGAATTGTATTTAAAATGTGCTCTTTCCATGTCACTCTCGTATATTAATAAACAAATAAAATTTTTATGACAGATTATGGTTTTTCATAGTGGCGCAGGTTAAGAAGCGAGGTAGCCATTGAAACTGTTCTTATCTGCTAAAGAGGAAGTAGTTAATAAAGTTAATAATCGCAAGAGTTAGATAGATACGAACTATAAGGAACAGTAAACGTTTTTTAGTCACCATTATATTTATTTATTCACAAAGAAGATAAGATATTACAAAAAAGTGGAAAATCAAAATGTTATATTTAGTCACATATAATCTTAGGTAATAGGAGTGCCCTAAAAAACATGATTCAAAGATTCTCACAACATAACTACAATATATATATGTATATATATATATATATATATATATATATATATATATATATATATATATAAATATATATATATATATATATATATATATATATATATATATATATATATATATATATATATATATATATATATATAATATATATATATATATATATATATATATATATATATATATATATATATATATATATATACAGTGACTCACAGCTTAAATGATGCAGTCGCTATAAGAAAAGACTAACTGGTCTCAGTGCCTCATTATTTATTTGGAAAAAACAACTTTCTGAAATTAAATTAGTAAAGAGTCTTCTAAAAAAGTATGAATTACTTTTTGTCTTAAATATGCCTTACTTAATTAACAATAAATAATTAATTAAATTATATGCGATTTTAACATTACAGCTTAAATGATGCAAAATTCAATATACCAAAATTTTTAAAGAAAACAAACTGTAGAATTTGAAATAAGCCTGCTAATATTTGGTCGGGCATCCCTCATTATCAATAACGGCTTGTAATCTTCTGGACATTGATTCAACTAACTTTCTAGTATACTCCGGGGAAATAGTGTTCCATGCTTCAGTAATTTTTACTTTTAATTCAGTTTTATTTGATATTGGGGCACTATTTACTTTATTTTTTAATGTCAGCCACAAATTTTCAATTACATTTAAGTCTGGTGACTTGGCTGGTGTTTTAATAACATTTGGACAGTTATAAAGCAACCAACTGCGGACTCGAAATGACGTGTGCTTTGGATCATTGTCCTGATAGAACCGATAATTGTTTTCAATATCTAATTTTTGAGCACTAGCGACGAGATGCTGCCTTAGTATATCCAAATACACATATTGGTTCATATTCCCTTCGACGAAATGCATGTTACCTATTCCTACAGATGACATACAGCCCCATAACATCACTCCACCTCCACCGTGCTTTACCGTAGCTTTCATATTTTTCAATTTTAATTCTTCGTTAGGCTTTCTCCACACTGATATTTTTCCATCGTACCCAAATATGTTTATTTTGGTCTCATCAGCAAATATTACTGAATTCCAGAAGTTCAAGTCTTTATTAATATGCTCTCTGGCAAATTCCAATCTCACGCGTCTATTTCTTTGGCCAATGAAAAGCTTATTTCTAGTAGTTCGACCATGTAAATTATTATTTCGGAAGATCCGTCGAACTGTTTCGGGGTTACACCTTTTTCCAAACTGTCTTTTCACCTCGGCGCACAACTTTGGCGCATTTTTTTTTAGATTATTTGATACCTCTCTTAAAATCCATCTTTCTTCACGTTCATTGAAGATCTTATTTGGAGCCAACCTTGACTTATTCTCGACTCTTCATTCCGGTAACGTTCAATGATATGCTGAACAGTTGACGGACATTTATTTACCATTTTGGCTATGTCTCTTTGGCTGTATCCATTCCTGTAATGAGTAATAATTAAATTTCTCTCAGAAATTGTAGTTCGACGACCCATTCTTAAACAATTTCGTTTTATTGAATGAAAAAATGTCAAACTAAACAAAAAACAATTGCACTAAGAAATCAAAGCAACGCCGCGCCGCCTTCGTAAATTTCAAAATGCGATAAGTTTTGACCCCTGTTGTTATTTTGCATCATTTAAGCTGTGACGTTAAAATTGCATTTGATTTGATTAATTATTTATTGTTAATTAAGTAGGGCATATTTAAGACAAAAAGTAATTCATACTTTTTTAGAAGACTCTTTACTAATTTAATTTCAATAAGTTGTTTTTTCCAAATAAATAAAGAGGCACTGAGACCAGTTAGTCTTTTCTTATAGCGACTGCATCATTTAAGCTGTGAGTCACTATATATATATATATATATATATATATATATATATATATATATATATATATATATATATATATATATATATATATATATATATGTATATATATATATATATATATATATATATTTATTTATTTATTTATTTATATATATATATATATATATATATATATATATATATATATATATATATATATATATAAATAAAAATAAAATCTTAGTTGGGGAACTCGGCAAAAAGGGCGTGATAAGAGATCACACAGTTTTCATTAAGCCAATATTTCGGTCCTAGATTGGGACCTTCTTCAGGGCAAGAACTGAAATGGAGAACAAAACATATTCACTGATAGAGTTTGAGACAATTTTTAATTTAATATTGTATTAAAGTTGTTATTATTAATAAAACTAGTGTAGAATAAAAATAAGATATTAATCATAATAATAAAGACGAAGTCAACAAGCTTACTCATATCCACCAAATTCCCCCAGAACCCCCTCCCCTCCATCTACCGCAAATCTCCCCTCTTCCTCAAACTCCCCCAGTCGAAATAAATTGGTCGTAGCTTTCTTTACCATTCATTCCTGGCCTTACCAACAAATTAGTCAATATTTTGCGTGTCATTCCTAACATTAAAATTGCAAAATATTATTTCTTTAAAAATAGACGTGTTTTCAGCAAGTTGAAGGCCCCGTTGCCAGTTCTTTCCATGTCAGACTTAGTGTACTCAATTTCCTGCCTCAATTGTCCATCAATCTATATTGGCCAGACTTCTCAATCCTGTGCTTTGGCGACCCATTCTGTGGACAATGGACACTCCTTTAATTTCAGGGAACCCAAAATACTTCATTTCTCTAAAAATTTTTCTAAGAGAAAATTCCTTGAAATGTGTTACATCCAGGAGAATCACCACAATATCAATAAAAGAATCGACCTAGATAGTCTCAGTAACATATATAGTTTCCTCCTCTCTTGTGATAAATCAATATCACGCGATAATTCCATGTCTTCAAGTGTTTTATGATCCATCTGAATTGAAACAGTAGTCATCTTTCTCTTAGCTGTGTAACTTCCAGTGTCTTCTTTCCTCTCTTTTTTTTTTTTTTTTTTTTTTTTTTTTATGGGTCTAGCACACGTGCTACAGGGAAGTCCCTAAAGCGCTACAGGAGCGACACGTGTGCGGAGAAAGCGATTCACGTTGTTCTTGAATCGCTGTAGATTGTACTCGATGGGAAACACAGTCCTGGGTAAACCATTCCAAAGGTATGATGTTCTCCATATAAAAGACTGCTTGAAAAGCGTTGTACGAGGAGTAACAAGCTGAACCTCATACGGATGTGAAGCATTAGCGCGACGTGTACTTCTAATATGCACCGCTCTGGGAGGAATTAAACGGGCCACATCTTTCGAACACTTTCCATGAAAGTACTTGTAGAATAGGGCTCAAGTCGCCAACCGTTCTTCGATGTTCCAGCGAATCAAGGCCGTCGGTCAGTTCCGGGTGTCCAATCAGACGAACAGCTCTTCTCTGGATAGAATCCAACAAATGCAGTGTATGTTTGGGAGCGGAGCTCCAAACATGGGAGCAGTATTCCATAGTTGGTCGAATTTGAGCTTTGTAAAGAATTAACAGTTGTTGTGGAGTGTAAAGCTTTCTGGTTCGAAAAACAATATTCCCAACTTTTGAGAAGCTCTTCTTGCTATGCCTGCAACATGTTCATGCCAGGACATATTTGCTCCCAAATTAACGCCTAACAGATTGAGTGACGATGTTAGAGGGATGGAGTGCCCCGACATAACTATGTCGGGTTCTGCAACGTTAACTTTTTTTTAGAAAAAACTGCTGCCTGGGTTTTTTGTAGCGTTAAATTCCACTTGGTTACTGTCACCCCAAGATAGAATTTCTTCCAGGTCTTTGTTAAGTTGAATGACTTCCTGCTGTCTGCGGATATTCGTCTGAGTAGTCGATGTCCGAGCGTTCAAAGTAAATGAAGAGATAAGTGTACTGTCATCTGCAAAGCTGTAGATTGGATTCTCGGTCTTTTCCAGCAGATCGTTAATATAAATGAGGAAGAGAGTAGGAGACAGTATGGAACCTTGGGGCACACCGGCGTTGATAGTGAAGGTGTTAGAAAGAAATCCGTCAACTGCCACTCGTAAAGAACGCTCTCTGAGGAAACATGAGAGCCACAAACAGAACTTTTCAGACATACCATAAGAACGTAGCTTAGCCAACAGCCCATCGTGCCAAACACGGTCAAATGCCTTGGATATGTCAAGAGCAACCGCTCGAGATTCTCCAAAGTGTTCAATTGCGTTGTTCCAAACATGTGTTACATAAGTCAGAAGATCTCCTGTTGATCTATTTTTACGAAAGCCATATTGGTGATCACTAATAATGTTGAATCCTTCAAGATATTTTAGAAGATGCTGATTGATAGCCTTTTCCATGACTTTCGATATTATTGAGAGTAGCGCGATTGGTCGGTAGTTATTTGGCAAGGTCTTCTTGCCTTTTTTAGGTATCGGCTGAACTGTGGCACATTTCCAGCAGGAAGGAAATATTCCCTTTCTGTAGGATAGGTTGAAAAGTCTACAGAAAACTGGTGTTAGTTCCCTCGCACAGTTCTTGAGAACTATGGCAGGTATTCCGTCAGCGCCTGAAGCCTTTTTGGTGTCTAGCTTCATCAAAATACGTTTTATGATACGCTGTCTGAAGACAATATCGGGCATCCTTGACTGCACTATGGGAATAGTAGGTGGTGTTTTTCCTTGGAAATCGACAGTAGAATGTGAAGCAAAGAGTTCAGCCAACAAGTTCGCTTTCTCAACAGGTGTCGTTGCAATAGAATTATCTGGCCGTGTGAGTGGTGGTATGGTGGATTTGGTGAAATTTTGACTAACTGCCTTAGCGACTGACCAAAAGGACCCAGAATTGCCGGGACAAGCGAGAAGTTTGTTTCTAATCCGTTGATTGTGTACCTCCTTGGTTTCGTCGATAATTTCTTTGCATCTGTTCCTGGCACGAACAAAGATGTTACGATTTATGGTGTTAGGATCTTCACGCCACTGTCGGTATGCAAGATGTTTAGAAGCAACAGCTTCTTTGCATGTTAGGTCAAACCAAGGCTTGCCGTTGGAAGGGCATTTCTTCGAAAAAGGGATGTAAGCATCCATACCGGCCAAAATAACATCGGAAACCTCCCTGGCGCAGTCAGATGGGTCGTCGGATCGAAAACAAACATCCAACCAAGGGAAAGTTCGAAAATATTCCATGAGATCTTCCCATTTAGCAGATTTGTAGTGCCAAATCTTGCGCGGTTTGGGCGCCTCTCTGTCACTGATTGGTATAATACTCGATGTCGAAAGTAGTTTATGGTCGGAAGAACCTAACGGCGGATTTACGCTGACCGTGTAAATCTCCGGATTGGTGGTTAAAAACAGATCAAGAAGACTGGCGAACTCTCCGTCTCGATCAGGGATCCGTGTTGGTTTCATCAATAAGCTGAGTCAAGCCACAACTGATTGAAAATGATTCGGCTTCACGACCTTGTTCGTCGGTAGTATTTGAATATTTAAGCCAGTTGATGTTGTGGACATTAAAGTCGCCCAGAATGGCAATTTCGGCCTTTGGATAGTTAATTTGTAAATGATCTATGGTGTCTGCAAGAGAAGCGAAAAGTGTTCTAAAGTTTGTATCACTTGGTGGTCGATAGAGGATACAGACGAACCTTGTGGTTGGTTGAGTCGTTATTTTTAACCACATAACATCAAAGTTTGGGGGCTCCAGAGCCTCTTCTCGTTGGCAAGAGAGGTCGCTTCTGACATAAAGACAGATTCCAAAGTTACGCCTAAATCGGGAATAGAAATCGTACCCAGGATAAAGATAGTTTACTGTGCTGGTCGATGAACTGACCTTAGTTTCACAGAGAGCGAGTACATGAGGTTTATTTGATTGCAGGTGTTGGTGCACTGAATTTATGTTCGAATTTAAACCTCGTATGTTGCAAAAATCCATTTTGAAATTCTGTTCTCTGCATGACGACGCCCCTGAACCAGCCCCCACCCGGAGATCCGAACGGGGGGCTATTTTACCTCCGGAATTTTTTTGTATCCAGGTGCCTCATCATGCTATTTGGTCCCACAGACCGGGACATCGGCACAGCCACGAAACGTTAAGCAACTTCACGCAGCTTAAGCCGATGCGATGGTATCACACCGGGCGATGCTGGTGGGATCTGGGCATCTACCATCTAGAGTGTTCTTTAAGTCGCCTCCTACGACAGGCAGAACATACCGGGGGAGATATGTTTACGGGTCTCTTTGTTCCTGGGTTCCAGAGATGCTTTCCACTTGGTCTGGGCCATTTTGTGCACTTAATAATTACTGTCCTCCTTCCACTGACAGTGTCTAACGACTCCCATTCACTACCTCCTGGAACTTTCAATCTTCATATATTTCTGCAAACAATCTCTTCCTCCAGTTATATATCAACAATGAAATTAACTAATTAATTAATAATAAATAATTAATATAATAAATGATCATCCTCTTTGTTGCTCTCATTATTCTCTCTCTCTTTCACCCTTTACCCAAAATTAGGTTGCGGTTTTTCCCATCCTTGGTTCCATACCGGTTTTAGGTCGCTCAATTTGCTATCTCTTTCTTGCTTTAAAGGTCCATATATGCATTTCTTAATCTTGATCGGTTTCCTTCCGGATGTCGACCCTTTTCTGGTTATTTGAGTTTTCAATATAAGTCCCTTATCTCTGTCGGTCAGCTGTCTCCTGTCGTGTTTGTCATTTATTTCCTATATGGCGGTGGCCATGGGTGGTTGTCTCAGGTAAAGTAATTAATAATGTTTTCAACATCCAAGGTTCTCAATCACATCCTTGTTTTAAATCTGGTTTTTGTAATTTTGTAGTGTGTATTTTATGGATTAACCAACGTTTTTATGTATAAGCTACCTACGGCCATTTAGGCTAGCTCAACTTCACACTACTCATGTGAGTTTTTGACTTTATTATGATTAATATCTTATTTTTATTCTACACTAGTTTTATTAATAATGACAACTTTAATACATACATTAAATTAAATTAAAAATTGTCCCAAGCTCTATCAGTGAATATGTTTTGTTATCCATTTCAGTTCTTGCCCTGAAGAAGGTCCCAATCTAGGACCGAAATATTGGCTTAATGAAAACTGTGTGATCTCTTATTACGCCCTTTTTGCCGAGTTCCCCAACTAAGATTTTATTTTTAAGAATTTTGGTAGATACGGCAATCTTTTGCTTTCTTTCTTTATTCTATATATATATATATATATATATATATATATATATATATATATATTATATACATATATATTTATATATATATATATATATATATTATATATATATATATATATATATATATATATATATATATATATATATATATGGTTTTAAAAAACGAACAATAAATTTATTAAAGGACTATTTGGAGGATAGATCACAGCGTGTACTAATTAATCGCCTTCATAAAGTTTGGCCTTAGATAGAGGCGTCCCTCAGGGGTCGATTTTGGGACAACTATTGTTCTTTTTACAACAAATGTGCATTGTTGTGTTGACAGTTGTAGGTTAAGACAATATGCAGATGACAGTTAAATTCCTAGTAGCTTTAGTAGGCTTAACGCATTACGAGCGAAATAGCAAATTATTTACTGTTTAAGTTTGATCTTTACCCACCCTAATAAAACTGATTTAAGGATAAATCCAAAGAAGTCGGCAGTAATGTATTTTGAAACAAACAGTGACTGGGCTTCGACTAATCTTAATTTAAGTACTGCTCAGGAGAGAATTCCCTTTGTTACTGAAAATAAAAATTTGGGATTATTATTTGATAGTAAGCTCAGGTTTAAAAAGCAGATTTCTTTGGTGGCTCAAAGGGCGTATTGTGTTTGTAGAGCGAGACTCTTGTCCTTTCTCACTTTAATTACTGTAATTGTGTTTATGGTCCATGTTTGCACCTTATGTCGAAGAATAAGCTGCAAAATCGAAGCTCGGTACATCAGTGTAATACTAGGTACATCGACCGCTTTCAAATACCTAGGCATCGTACAAGTGTGTTTAAACAGTCTTTCTGTTTATACGTCTGTTAAACTTCTGAACGAGATCCCTGGAGGTTTGCTTGCTCTGTCTGAATTAGCTTTCAGAAGACATGGGTATTCATATCAATTAATGTGGAATTACAATGTTTTTTTTTTCCTTTTTTAGTTCATAGTAAGCGAAGTTAATTTATGATTGTGACTTCTTGAATTGTATTTAAATTTATTTCTTTCTTTTGTTTTTTTTTGTGTATTGTAATTTTTTTTTTTGGAAGCTCGGTTAACAGCAGCACTGCTACATTTTGCCGAGTATAAAATAAAGAAAAATAAAGACGTTTATTGTATATATATATATATATATATATATATATATATATATATATATATATATATATATATATATATATATATATACACATACACTATCGTCAGAAACTATTTGCCTATCTAGTTATGTCATTCCCAGGACAACAAAAACCCAGATAATATATATATTTTTTAAATTTTAATGAATTATTTTTTATTTTCACATTATTTACAGCCTAGAAAATCAGAAAATATTCATGATTTTCCAGGATTTTTCTCACGTATGTGACCTTCTTTGTTTTTAATTACCGCTTTACAGAGTTTCGGCAATCTGTTCAGTAGTTTCTTCGGTTATTTTAACCAATTCTGCTTGTAAAAGTTCTCAGAAGTGATTTTTCTGATGTTGGATTGAGTTTTCGAACACATCTGTCCAAATGGTCCCACAGCAATTCGATGGGGTTCGAGTCGAGTGATTGTGGGTCATCACTTCCAGGACGTTATCGGATTTCCATTAGTACAAAAGTTCTCTAATTTGTTTAGCAGAATGTTTAGGGTCGTTGTCATGCTGAAAAATAAATTTCCCCTGAAAAATATCTTTTCCAGAAGGAAGCATTTGAGTTAACAAAACTTCTTGATACTGTTCTTTTCGCACGATTCCTTCTATCCTAAAGATTTTTCCAACTTAACCGTTGCCAAAACAACCTTAAACCATTATTGAACCTCCATCATGTTTTACTGCAGGCAACTGACAGGCTGCCAACATCCTCTCTTTAGCTGACCGCCGCACGTAAACTCGTCGATTCGAACCGAAAATTTCGAATTTAGATTCGTCGCTCCAAAGGACGGAATTCCATTGTTCTGATGTCCAATTTTCATGTTCTCGGGCCCATTTTAATCGTTTACGTTTATTCACTTGCCCAAGAAGTGGTTTCCTCATACAACTCTCCCGTGTAGTCCACCTTCTGCTAATCTGTTCTTCACGGTTGTCACGCTGATGGGGATGGGCCGCTCCAGGTTTACTTGAGCCGTGATTTCTGGTGCGGTTAGGCGGCGATTACGTCTGCTGGACATTGTTATAGCAGAAGTCGTTTTTCGAGGCCTTCCTAAACGTTTTTGGTTGAGAATTCCATGTAGAAAAATTTTTTTACGATGTAGTCCACCGTTCTCTTTGGCATCCGCATATCACATCACTCGCGATTTGTCGACTCAAGTGACCATTTTGATTTTTTTTTTTTTTTTTTTTTTTTTTATTGGTCTAGCACACGTGCTGCAGGGAAGTCCCTAAAGCGCTCCAGGAACGACACGAGTGCGGAAAAAGCGATTCACGTTGTTCTTGAATCGCTGTAAATTGTACTCGGTGGGAAACACAGCGCTGGGCAAATTATTCCAAAGGGATGACGTTCTCCATATAAAAGATTGCTTGAAAAGCGTCGTACGCGGAATAACAAGCTGAAACTCATACGGATGCGAAGCACCAGCGTGACGTGTATTTCTAACATGCACCGCTTTGGGAGGAATTAAGCGGGCTACATCCTTCGAACACTTTCCATGAAAATACTTGTAGAACAGACTCGCAATTATCAGAGCCCGATTTTCAAGGGAAACTTCTTTCATTTTTGGCATTTTCACACACAGCCTGTATCAGTGACAAAGTACTGTTTGCGGATGGTTAATTTCCAAAAGGGCAATGGTATTTATAGCATAGTTTTTATCATAAAATGTCACTAGAAATTTTCATAATCCCTAGAAACTTGAAATGAGTTCTTACTTCGACTGGAATTCTCAGAAATAGCCTAAAAACTTAACTGCAAAACTTAAAAATTTGTTCGAATTGGTTTTTAATTTGTGATTTCACCAAAGAAGCTAAACAATTTTATGATGGACACTTGTTAAGAAAAATTAAATTTACCTAAAATAATAAAAGTGTTTAATTAGGCATTAAAATTTCTAGGTGGACAAATACTTTCTGACGGTAGTATATATATATATATATATATATATATATATATATATATATATATATATATATATATATATATATATATATATATATATTGTCAGTCCAAAAAGTCTCCATACACCACCTGCTTTCTATACTATTTTTCTGTTATGTTTAACTAATTAATTGGAACTATGAGAAAACATGTTCAAATTAATATTTGAAACTTAGCAAACAAGGACTAGTGTTAAAAATAACTACGGAACATTTTATTTAGAAGTTACATCATTGTTATAAAAATGTAAACAAAATTGATGTCAAGAAAGTCTTCATACACTCAAGAACCGCATTAAAAAAAAAACACGTTATAATCAGCCGCATTTTGTCAAGCTATCTATTGCTCGTTAAACTGAAAACAAATGAATAACACAGGGGAACAGCTGTTTTGGTGTCGAGGTTTTTTGAGCTGATTCTATATCAATTTGATGTCCTGAATTCAAATAACGTATTCATTTGTACCTAGGAGCTCAAATTTTTAAGATATACAATTTTAGAGAAATATAAGTTACATTATTGTAAACTCAAATCCGTAAGTGTAGTAAACAAAAGTAGATACGAAATTTTTATTTTAGTTATACAAAATACAATATTATGTCGTACTTACGAAACAAAAAAAAAAAACATTGAAGAAATGAATAATCACTCAACACTTGGAAAGCTTCTTTTCCGCGACATTCTTGAATGTTTTTTTAAACAGTCCCTTTTTAAACTCCAGCAGTAATCTGCCATCATGTGCATGTCCCATCTTCCTTGGTAGCGGTCCTCCATAACTTTAATATCTTGGTGAAATCTTTCACCTTGTTCCTCACTCATGTCTCCTAAATTTTCTGGAAAACGGTCTAAGTGGCTGTGTAAATAGTGTATTTTAATACTCATATTGCACCCTAAGGATTTGAAACTATTAAGCATCTTGTTAACCATTTCAACATAGTTTTGAGCTTTATGTTTGCCTAGAAAATTTTCTACAACTGCAACAAATGATGTCCAAGCTTCTCGTTCAACTTGATTCATTGAATTTATGAAGGCAGGATCCTTAATTAATTGTCTTATTTGTGGGCCGTCAAATATCCCTGCTTTGAGTTTTTCTGTGCTCAACTGATGCATTTTTACCCCTATATATGCAAAACAAGACCCATTCTTATCAAGAGCCTTTACAAATTGCTTCATTAAGCCCAACTTTATATGTAACGGAGGAAGTATGATTTTTTTCTCTTTCAACCAAAGCGTCGTTAATGGCATTCTTTTCCCCAACGTCCATGTTTTCTCTCTGAGGCCAATCTTTTCTAACCCAGTGGTGTGTTTTGTCCCTACTATCCCAGAGGCACAAGAAACACGGATATTTCGTGTAACCACTTTGCTGCCCAAGAAGAAAGTTTACCATTTTTAAGTCTACACAAATCATCCATTGATGTTCGTAATACTTTATCTTCTGCAAGACCAAAGCTATGGTATTATATTCTTCTTTCAGTTTCGTTGAGTGAGCTAGTGGTATTGAACCATATTTATTCCCATTATGTAGAAGGACACATTTTAAACTTCGCTTTGAACTGTCAATAAATAGGCGCCAATCATCTGGAATATATTCAGAAAGTCCCATTTCTTTCATGAGTCCCCTAATTTCGTGACAAAATACAAGATTGTCTTCTTGAGAAAAGAATGGTAGCAAATCTTTTTCTCTTGTACGGTAAAAGGTAATTTTGGTTCCTTGTTCTAGTAAATTTTTGTAGTTCAACCTAGAAGCCAGTACTTCAGAAGCTTTTTTTCGATAAATTGAGATCCCTGGTGAGATCATTTAATTCATTTTGATTGAAGCGTTGAGGAACTGATGACGTCCCCTCATAGTCACTGTTAGTTTCATTAGCATCAGAACTTGGTTGAGAATTCCATGTAGAAAAATTTTTTACGATGTAGTCCACCGTTCTCTTTGGCATCCGCATATCACATCACTCGCGATTTGTCGACTCAAGTGACCATTTTGATTTTTTTTTTTTTTTTTTTTTTTTTTTTATTGGTCTAGCACACGTGCTGCAGGGAAGTCCCTAAAGCGCTCCAGGAACGACACGAGTGCGGAAAAAGCGATTCACGTTGTTCTTGAATCGCTGTAAATTGTACTCGGTACAAATTGCTTCATTAAGCCCAACTTTATATGTAACGGAGGAAGTATGATTTTTTTCTCTTTCAACCAAAGCGTCGTTAATGGCATTCTTTTCCCCCCAACGTCCATGTTTTCTCTCTGAGGCCAATCTTTTCTAACCCAGTGGTGTGTTTTGTCCCTACTATCCCAGAGGCACAAGAAACACGGATATTTCGTGTAACCACTTTGCTGCCCAAGAAGAAAGTTTACCATTTTTAAGTCTACACAAATCATCCATTGATGTTCGTAATACTTTATCTTCTGCAAGACCAAAGCTATGGTATTATATTCTTCTTTCAGTTTCGTTGAGTGAGCTAGTGGTATTGAACCATATTTATTCCCATTATGTAGAAGGACACATTTTAAACTTCGCTTTGAACTGTCAATAAATAGGCGCCAATCATCTGGAATATATTCAGAAAGTCCCATTTCTTTCATGAGTCCCCTAATTTCGTGACAAAATACAAGATTGTCTTCTTGAGAAAAGAATGGTAGCAGATCTTTTTCTCTTGTACGGTAAAAGGTAATTTTGGTTCCTTGTTCTAGTAAATTTTTGTAGTTCAACCTAGAAGCCAGTACTTCAGAAGCTTTTTTCGATAAATTGAGATCCCTGGTGAGATCATTTAATTCATTTTGATTGAAGCGTTGAGGAACTGATGACGTCCCCTCATAGTCACTGTTAGTTTCATTAGCATCAGAACTTTTATTAGCATCAGAAGAGCGATCAGAGGGAAAATATTCGTCATCAGAGATATGTGGTAGCTGATGAAATGTTGGAATCGGTATTTCATCTGAGTGCGGGATAGGGCGTATTGCCGAGGTTAAATTGGGATAAGTCCACTTACTGCGGTTATTTCGATTGATTCCATTAGTATTTACTAAACAGAAATAACAATCATTGAAATGGTTTTTTGGTTCTCTCCAAACCATTGGTACGCCGAATTTTAGACATTTTCTTTTCCGGTAGTCCACTGCCGTAAATGCTCTGTACAAGTTTTACATACGAGATGCGGGGCTCACGTTTTGTCCTGATCACCAAGCTTAACTCCAAAGTATCCAAGATACGCTCGCTTTACAAAGTCAGTAATAGTTTGTCTGTTTTGTTGAAACATGTATTCTCCGCATATATAGCAAAACACATCAGATTGATTTACAAAACTTCTTCTTGAACTGGAACCTGAACTCATTTTAATTCTGTTCAATAACACAAAAAACACTCTTTTCTTAACATAAAATAACACGCCGAATTCGATCTACTCTCATTAGTAAGAACGCACAAACTGACGAGACTTACCCGAGTTAGGTGATTAAAAGGGTCAGTTCAGGTACCTGATAGGCAATGGTTCCACTATTTATAGATTTACCTGGAATTTACTCAATTACAGACTGACAATAAAACCATTGTACCTACATTAATGAATATATAATAATTTTAGAACTCTCATAAATGAATATACTGAATAAAAACCACATTGGTAGATAAGTTGATGTATCTAAAAAAGTAGAGCTGATAGAGAAAAACGGATTGCATGTATAGATTTAGCGTCCCAAATATAGTTAAAATCAGCTCTAAAATCCCAGGCACCAAAACAAAAAATATTTTTTTGTTGCCCTGTGTAATTTTCGGCCATACTTTATAATCTATCAGTTGTTGCTAGTAATTTTGCAGTGTTTTCAAAGTAGTATTAATAAAAAATAACCGGTCAAGTGCAAGTTGAACTTGCGCAATTAGTGTTCCGTACATTGATAGCTTTTAAAATAAAAATTTTTGTTACAGTGGTATGATGGTAATGATCAGTGACTTCACAAGCGGACCTGAGCGAAAAGAGGGCATCAATCGAAAAACGGGGGGGGCGTCAAGCGACAATCGGCGAGCGAAGCACTTTAATGAAAAAAATATACAATTGTACTTGACCGCTAAAAACTCAGATCTCTCTCAACACAGTAAACTAAAATTGTGCACGGAGAAAGGGAGATTTTACATAAAAACGAACCCCCACCTCAATGTAATTCTACGACCCAATTTAGAAATCGATGATAAGTAGAGAACAACAACAACCCAATAAAAAAAGTTTCTCTTCCAAGTGGTTTATTTTCTTCATCCACATGAGCGGATGTAAATATCCCTCCTGGCCTAGCCGTTGGTTACATCACAGCTGTTGCCGGATTGTTAAAAATGATCTAAAAATTCCATATAGATGAATATTTTCATATGTAACCTTCATCCTATAAATTAATTGTGATTCTAATGATTGAACTTTGAATCTTAAATCAGTCAGTCATCACTTAACGCAAGTTTTCTAAGAATATAATTATAACAAACACTGGTAATTCCACAAGAATTCCCGTTTCACTTAGACAGACGAATTTCTTAATAAACTACTATTTTATTTTAAGTAAATATTTGTTTTTTGGGTATAATGTTTAAGAAACCGTTATTTGAAGTAGTTGATACTTAGGATTACAAAACATTGACTTTACGTCAATTTTAAATAAATATTCATGACGAACTGTAAGACGTAACCTTTGTATACATTCGTTTACCTTTAACTTTTTTATTTGAAAGAACTGGCCTGGTTTTTCTACAGGGTGAGTCAACGATAGAGTAAAGTTCATTATCCCATTTGTTTCGGGGAATGACGAAAAAATGTTAAATTCAATAGTTTCAGGGAATGTTAAGGTGCATAGTTTAAAATTATTTTTGAGTATACAGGATACTTCAAAAAAGTGTGGCCGATATAACATATGTTTTTTTAATGGAACATCCTATTATCTAATTTATTTTTAAATTCTGCGTAAAATTTTATAATTTTTTGTTAATGGTGTTATATACCTAACCTAGTAGTTTTTCTAATATTTCATTTTTAGTGTTCCGTACGGAACACTTATAAGATCACTTCGGTGTCTGTCTGTCTGTCTGTCACACCCGATTTTCTCCGAAACTATTTGACATAGAAAGGTGAAATTTGGTAATAATATAGGAATTGATGGCCTCATCAGAGCCATGTAGTTTCGAGAATTAAATTTTGACTTAGTTTTGGGGGGTGAAGTCGGAAGTGAAAAAAATTTTTTTTTACTAGGTCATCGAGTGTGGTGTCAAATGAAAGCTTGTGAAAACGGGAGTAAAAAATATATATATAATATTATACTTGCGCGCACTTTTCTTTGTATTATTTTTAAAAATTCGCGAAAAATCGCTGTCCCGGGCCTTATCTCGAAAAGTACTTATCAAAAAATTTCGAAAAAAATTCTGGAATATTCTCCACGGGGTGTAGATTGAACGAAAATTATCACGAGTGCATTACCTTTAATAATTTATATGGTACATAAAAAAAACAAAAATTTCAAGGTCATCAGATTTCAGTAAAGATTGGAAACAAACTTTGTTGAAAACTCATTTGGGGTGTGTTTTGTGAAGTCACTGATCATTTTATACCACCGTAACATAAATTTTGACTTAAGGGGTTCGTTTTGAGGGGTGAAATCGGAAGTGAAAAAAATTTTTTTTTACTAGGTCATCAAGTGTGTGTTAAATGAAAGCTTGTGAAAACACGAGTAAAAAATATATATAATGTAATACTTGCGCACATTTTTCTTCGGATTACTTTTAAAAAATCGCTGTCACCTATCTTATCTCGAGAAGTACTGATCAAAAAATTTGAAAAAATTCTGGAATATTCTCCACGGGGTATAGATTGAACGAAAATTATCACGAGTGCATTACCCTTTAATAATTTATTTGGTATATAAAAAAAAAACAAAATTTCAAGGTCACCAGTTTTCAGTACTTTGTTGAAAACTCATTTGGGGTGTGTTTTGTGAAGTCACTGATCATTTTATACCACCCCTAACAAAAATTTTTATTATAAAAACAATCTACGTACGGAACACTAATTGTGCAAGTTCAACTTGCACTTGACCGGTTTTTTTTTTTAAATGCTAGTTTTCAGTTTTGTAAAAAATTGCCAGTAGCGCTATTGTTTCTGAAAATGGAATATTCATAATTGGTACGAGCGTTCTATAGAGATGAAGAAAAAAAGATATATGTAAAGAAATTTGAGTTAGATGCTACAGGGTGTTCAAAATAAATATATGCATTTCGACTATTTTAAATTGTGTATAAGCATGTTAACAAATATCATACCAGTTTCTTATTTGGTTAACTGTCAACCAATTCAGTACCTATAAAATACTAATTAGATTGAGCTTGCATGAAATTCAGATCTATTTTCATTTTTGAATATTTAGGTTAATATAATCATTGTGACACCAGTCCAAGAACTTTCAAAGATCATCTTCTGTTCCTCTGCAGGCATCTAAACATTTTCAAATAATCAGCAAAGAATGAAAACTGACACTACTTAAAGCAGAAAAAAAACATCATTTTTAAACAGATAAGAAAGAAGGAGTACGAAATTGCCTCTCTGAAACACTTCCTATGCAACTTTAAAATGAGTAAAAAAGCTTTTTATTTTAATGATCTGCAGTCAAGCAGACAAGTGTAGTTATGATAAGAGAGGGCAGTAAACACCATAGACAAAAAGTTGGTTAATAATAGTTGACCTGACATGACTATTAAAATTCCCAGAGTAATCCATATACAAGGAGTCTACAGAGAAACCAAGAATCTCAAATTTTTTAAACGGCACACCCCGTATATTATTATTTTTTCTGATAGATTTTTACAAAACCCTCCAACTTTTATTGAGTATGTCATATACCTATTTCTAATAGTTTTCGATTTATTTTGAATTTTTCAATTTTTACCCTTGCCATAATTGCCAAGACAAAAAAAAAATGTAAGCATTGTCAAATTTTGATATGTCTATTAAGCAAGTAAAAATAGTTTAATTTGTTGTAGTAAGTGACGTATAAAGGTATTAGTTATGGATTTTCCTAAAAATGAATTAATTGATATGGTTTATATACTGGGCGATGCGGGAAAAAAAATTGTTTTTTGGCTGTAAGGCTTTACGGAGTGAAGTACCCTAATAGACGTATACCATCTAGAAAATCTAGAAAATCTTTTCAGTACTTAATGGAACGGCTTGATGGTAGTGGTAGCGTTGAGTATACGAAATGGAAAGTAGTTAACCAGAATACTACCAATAAGGAAAAAGAAATGGACACTTTACTTCATGTTGAAGATAATCCCCAGGTCAGCAGCCGTCAACTAGCTGACTTATCTGACACATCCCAATCTACGGCAGTTCACACCACGAGAAAATACAAGTATCATCCCTTTCATATGGAACTACGCCAAGAACTTCAAGACCGTGATTTTGAACGACGAGTAAACTTTTGTATCACCATGAATGGAGCAATAGAGGCCAAATAATGTTTTCTGATGAAGCTACTTTTCGCAGTAATGGAGCAGTTAACAGCCATAACATGCATTATTATTCAACAGTTAATCCATTTTGGGTCCGGGAAGTTCAAGACCAAAACCATTGGTCGCTTAATGTATGGTGTGGAATACTAAAGTTTCGAATTATTGGTCCATATTTTTTCCGCGAACCACTTAACGGGCCTATATATCTAAATTTTTTGCAAACCGAGTCACCCCAGCTTCTTGAAGAAGTTGATAACTTTGAAAGGGAACAAATGTGGATTCCACAAGACGGAGCTCCTGCTCATTACCGCCGGGAAGTTCGAGAATTTTTAAACTATTGTTACCTACAAAAATGAATCGGTAGGGATGGATTCATTCAGTGACCTCTTCGATCATGTGACTTAACACCTTTAGACTTCTTTTTGTGGGGCTACATTAAAGATCGTGTTTATGTGAACCCCCTACAACCTACTACCCTATGCGGCTTACTCACCAGACTTGGCACCTTCCTATTACCAGTTGTTTGCATCGATGGGTCACACACTTGCTGAGTAGCGCTTTGGTTCGTAAAAATGGCTCGATGAATGCTTCGCAGCAAAAGGGGAAGATCTTTACTGGCGTGGTATTCAGAAATTGCCCGAAAGTGAACCCCCTACAACACCAGTAGATATGGAAAATAGGATACGGGATGCGTGCAGGACAATAACGCTCTTTACGCTAAGGAAAGTGAAGGAAAATATAGTAAAACGACTAAACATGTGTATTCAAGTAGACGGGCATATTTTTGAACATTTATTGCGTCATAATAATTAATCATTAGATAAGTTAAACTATAATAAAAATTATTATTAACTATTTGTTTATGTTTTCACAATAGTGTAACTGTATTTAAAACAAGGGTAAAAATTGAAAAAATCAAAAGAAATCGAAAACTATTAGAAATAAGTATATGATATATTTAATAAAAGTTGGACGGTTTTGTAAAATCTATCAGAAAAAATAACAATATACAGGGTGTGCCATTTAAAAAATTTGAGATTTTTCAATTTAAAATAGTCGAAATGGATAAATTTATTTTGAACACCCTGTAGCATCTAACTCAAATTTCTTTACATATATCTTTTTTTTCATCTCTGTGGAACACTCGTACTAATTATGAGTATTCCACCTTCAGAAACAATGGCGCTACTGGCAATTTTTGACAAAATTGAAAACTAGTATTTAAAAAAAAAAAAAACTGAAATATTAGAAAAACTATTAGGTTTAGATATATAACATTATTAATAAAAAGGTTATTTAAAAAAAATATATGTTATATCGGCTACACTTTTTTGAAGTACCCTGTATACTCAAAAACAATTTTAAACTGTGCAACTTAACATTCCCTAAAACTATTGTATTTAACATTTTTTCGTCATTCCCGAAACAAATGAGATAATAAACTTTACTCTATCCTTCACTCACCCTGTACTTTAATTTGTAAAATTTAGGTTTTCCATTATGCTGTAACTATAACATTGCAGATTACATGATAAACTTGTCATTGAAAAGCAAGGATTGATAATAACAAAAGAAAGAATAGTTTCTATCAAATTTAAGGGCAAGGAATAGTTAGGAAACCTGTCCCTATCGAGCGCATTTTTTTTTATTGACGTTTACGTGACCATTGAATTATAGAAAAAGAAGGGTGAAAAAAGTGCTAAGACAAACTTAGAAACACGTAAGAAATGGTAGTACGTATAGATATGAAAGTAAGTTGTATATTGATATATAGGCTCTATATATATTCTTGGAAACCTAATAATAAGTAACTGCTTTTATACATTCCCTGTATACCACTATCTTCAAAAATTATAAGACTGATTAAATAAAACACAAACTAGTGTAATCTTCTTCCACTGTAACACACTTATGTAAACGTTCATTAAAATACTTGCAATATTCTAAGTCTACTTCAGTCAATTTGAACCAAATATCGAACAGCATTTTGAAGCTTCACCTGTCATACGAATACACCTTAAATTTCAAGTCGATCTGTCACGTCATTCATTATTTATCAGGTTAAAGTAGACATGTTTGAGTATTTTTTAAAAATGGAAAAAATTGAATATCGTGCAGTGACAAAATTCTTTATTTTGGAAGGTTTATCGGCAACTGAAATTCATGCAAAGTTTGTAGAAGTGTTAAAGGAGTCTATTCCTTCATTTCCAACTGTTCATAAATGGACTATACACTTTAAACGTGGTCGTATAAGCGTCAATGATGATCCACTTTTAGGACGTCCAAGAAATGCAACAACTGAAGCAAAAAACTGTTGCGCAAGTATAAGATGTGGTAATGGAAGACTGTTGATTAACCGTGGAGGATTTAGCTGTTGCGTTCCCGATTTCTTAGTTATTTCGACTATGTCTGGCTATTAAATAATTGTGAAAAATGGATGTGGAAAATCAGCTTTGTACTGTCTGCACACAGAAAATTGGCAGAGATACACATGTATGTTGCAAGGGAACTTGTAAGGGTTTAAGCCACATAAAGTGTCTAAATTTGAACGCTAAAGAGTATAATGCTGTTAAAAATGTGCCAGGACTCAAATGGTTTTGCGACGGCTGTCTGGGTATTATTGAATTCTGTATGGATATTAGAAAAGAATTCTTATCTCTCAAAGAGTCAATCTTATCTGAACTGGAAAGTATGAAAAACTCAATTGGAACAAAGAGTACAGCTGAAATGCCGAAAAACAATGATGTTTCTTATGCAGATATGGCGAAGAAAAGGGGTGAAGTAATAGTTATTAAGCCAAAAACTAAGCAAGACAGCAATAAAACAAGAGAAGTGGTTACAAAAAGACTAAACCCTTTAAATATGGAGGTGGGTATCACAGACTTGAAGCCCGTCAAAGATGGAGGCATACTTATTAAATGCAAGACAAAAGAAGAAATTGAAAAAATAAAGAATGAAGCTGAAAAATCTCTGGGCAGAAACTACAAAGTAAATACACCATCTTTAAAAAATCCGTGTTTCAAAATATGTGACATTGAGGAAAATTTAAGTGATGCAGACTTGCTTAGGTCTATAAAAAGTCAAAATAGTTTTATTTGTCATAGTGAAACTTACTTGAAAAACATTAGCTTTTAAAAAAATGAAGACTCGTTATATGGCTATAATTGAATGTGATCCTTCCACCTGGAAACTTGCTTTGCGGGAGGGAAGGCTGAGTATTGGCTGGTCGGCGTCATGTAGAGTGTTTGATTACGTAAGGTTGTTCAGATGCTATAAGTGTGCGGGTTTTGGTCATAAGGCGGAAGACTGTAAGGTGGGTATTGTTTGCATAAAGTGTGGTGAACGTGATCACGTACAAGGTGACTGTCAGTGTAAGGAACTAAAATGTGTAAACTGTCTGGACTCAAACCGAAAACTAAATCTATCTCTTGACATCTGTCACTCTGCATTTGATGCGCAAAACTGTCAAACATTGCAACGACACCTGAATTCAGCAAAACTAAAAATTAAGTTGGATAGCGAATAGCAACTAGAGCAATGTACGTCGAGTGAGACGAAAGCACATAGTGTTGTTAGATTGTGTCACCAGAATGTTCAGGGTTTAGGAAATAAGTTTGATGTTCTGGAGGTTAGTTTGGCGCAAGGTCTTGTTGATATATTGTGCATTTCTGAGCATTCGATGACGCAAGATAAGTTTAATAAAGTAGGCCTTAAAGATTTTAGTTTAATCGCGAGTTTTTGTCGATCGGAGAATATTCATGGTGGTGTCGCGGTGTTTTGTAGGTCAGATCTTCTTTCTGTAAGTAGCGAGTTAAATAATTTGACTAGTATTGAAAAAATTTTTGAAGTTTGTGGAGTCAGCATCTCCTTGCAGAATAATGTACCTATTGGGATATTTTGTATTTATCGATCCCCATCTATTAATGTAAATAATTTTCTTGAGGAGTTTGCAAATTTCCTAGAAACCAACGTAAAAAATAATAAGCATGAACATATCATCATATGTGGGGACTTAAATATTGATTCTCTTAGTAACTCTATCGAACGAAACGAATTAATTTATTTGTTGGCTGCATACGGCTTTGCATGCCATGTTGATTCACCTACAAGACTTAATGCTTCCCTGGACTACATTTGTACCAACTTTTGTAATGATGATCATAAGGCTGTAGTTGATGATAATGGTCTATCTGATCATTCCTATCAATTATTTGAAATTAATTTAAGACCTCTTGAGGTGTGCGGCACACGTTTTGTTTATTAACGTTTTTTTAGTGCGGCCAACTATAATGAGCTTTACCATTACTTGCGCAAAGAGACTTGGATGTCAGTGTATGAAGCGTGCGATGTCCATGATGCATTTAGGGTTTTTATAGAACTATTGTCAACCTATATAAATATAGCATTTCCTTTAAAAAAGATTTTCCTGGATAGAAATAGAAAAAAGCCTTGGATTACTCGGGGCATCCGTACGTCCTCGAAAAATTTGAAATTACTTTATAAGTTGGTCGTTGATTCAAATAGTGTCATAATCAAAAACCATTATAGAGTATATAAAAAAATATACAAGAATGTTATAGGGACTGCTAAGAAAGTATATAACGATAAGTCATATACCGCCTCTACTAATAAAAGTAAAGCCGTCTGGAATATTATCACAGACACATTATCTTGCAACAATACGAACAGAATTTCTAGTATGATATTTAATAGTAAAGCAACGGATGATAAACTCCAAATTTCTAATGGTTTCAATACATATTTTGTTAACGCACCTCAAAAATTTATGTTGAATCGAAATGCTGATGAGGCATACTTGAATTTTCCAATGAATAACAGTACCATGTTTTTCTCACCTGTCCTAGAACAAGATATATTAAGGATAATAAGATCTTTAAAAAAATCAAATTTGTTTGGAATTGACGAGATTTCCAATAATGTATTAAAGTCCATTACTGACTTTATAGTGAAACCACTTTCGTACTTAATAAATATATCTCTGGAACGTGCAACATTTCCAGATGTGTTTAAAACTGCTAGAATAATACCTTTATTTAAAAAAGGCGATAGTATGTTGTGTGAGAATTATCGGCCTATATCTTTATTAAGTTTAATTTCTAAGGTACTGGAAAGGGTTGTTTTTGAACAAATAAGTAATTTCCTAACAGTATTTCGAATTCTTACCGATTGTCAGCATGGATTTAGGAAGGGCAGAAATACATCTTCTGCAATACTGCAGTTGGTTGAAAGGCTTTATGAGCAGCTGGATAATAGTAAAAAGTGCTTTGGACTTTTCATGGACCTAAGTAAGGCTTTTGATTTGATCAATCATAATCTATTAATATCAAAGATGAACAGATATGGACTAAGAGGTAATGTGAGTGACTGGTTACAGTCATATCTAAAAGGTAGAGATCAAGTTGTGGATATTGATGGAGTGAGGTCGAATGGAATGAAAGTTTCTACGGGTGTTCCACAGGGGTCCATTCTCGGACCGCTGCTTTTTTCAATTTTCGTAAACGATTTACCGAATATCGTTAATGACCAAAGTAATTTAACCATGTTTGCAGACGATAACAGTTATGTATGCTGTGACAGCACCACTACTTTGGCTCTAAATAAACTTCAGAATATGTTAAGAGTTTTTGAACAGTGGTTGAAAACTAATATGTTAAGTCTTAATGCTGAAAAGACTGTTTTTATAAATTTTGTGCCTAGGGCATCCCAATTTGTTGAAAGTTTTCTGATTAGGATTAATGTAAATGGACATTCCATTGCTCAGGTAACGGAGACTAAATTGTTAGGTGTCTATATAGACAACAGTTTAAATTGGGGATGTCATATAAATGAATTGTGCAAAAGGCTTTCATCGGTGTGTTTTGCCATTTTTCGATTAAAAAGTGTCGTTAACTTTAATACAATAATGTCTTATTACTATGCACACTTTGTGTCTCGATTGAAATATGGCTTAATATTTTAGGGTGCTTCCCCTAATATGGTCAGAGTATTTAGAATGCAAAAAAGAGTAGTTCGAAATATTGCAGGTGTCAGATCAAGACATTCATGCCGTGAACTTTTCAAAAAATTTGCTATACTCACTCTGCCTGCTATGTACATATTGGAGGTTCTGATTTATGTTAAGAGTAATTTGAATAAATTTGTAGCCATGGCCGACATGCATAATTGCTACACAAGATATAACAAAAATTTAGTTATACCAGAACACACATTATTTCTATTTGAAAAGAGTCCCTATTACAGCGGCATAAAGCTTTTTAATAGTCTGCTTACTAGTATTAAATCTTTAAATTTAAGTATGTATAAGAAACTAATATCAAGATTGTTAATTGAGAATGTCCCTTATAGCACTCAGGATTTTTTTTCAGATTGAGGACTTTACATTATAAATGTTTGTATGTAAGCTAGAGTACGTGTAATTGTAACTTTTTGGATCTTTATATCATAAATATTTGTATGTTAGCTACAGTACGTGCAACTGTGAAGCTTTTTAGATCCTTATTTTCACAGGATGTATACATTTTGTGACTTGACTTGACTTTTTCCATACCTTGTATCAGGTCTCATGAAATAAAAGTTTATTTATTTATTTATTTATTTATTTATTTATAGGCATCTCACATGAGATCTTAACTAATGCTTTAGGTATGAGAAAGCTATTCACAAGATGGGTGCCGCATTTGTTAACGGAACAAAAACGCACTCGAGAGAAACTTTCTAAACAACATTTGGATTGTTTCATAAGAAATAAAACTGATTTAGTGCGTCGATTTGTAACTATGGATGAAACTTGGGTTTACCAGTAGCATCCTGAACTGCGATAACAAACTGTGCAGTGGACTGAGCCTGATTGTTGAGGTTCAAAGCAGTCAAAGTCGCCAAAGTCGTCCAAAAAAATTATTGCATCAGTTATTTGAGATGCAAGAAATTTTGTTAATTGATTACCTTCAAACCGGTAAAATAATCACAGGAGAGTATTATTGTAACCTTTTGGATCAGCTGGATGAGAAAATTCCTTAGAAAAAGCCCGGTGTGCAGAAGAAAAAAATCATCTTCATCATGACAATGCACATGCTCACGGAGGTGTACTCAATTCGTCAGATCTGGTTCCCTCTGACTTCCATCTATTCTCAAACCTCAAAAGATTTCCACGTGGGAAGCGTTTTTTTCAACAAATGATGAGGTGATAGCATCTATAGATGACTATTTTAAAGGTCTTTTGAAAAACCACTTCAGGGATGGGGTAAATGAATTGGAAAATCGCTGGGAAAAATGTATTGAGCTTAAAGGAGATTATACTGAAGAATAAACGTATTTTGACTCATTAATTCATCTTGTTTCTTTTCCGCTTTCAAAACTTATTGACTTACCATTACCGGTACTGTTTTTAAACCGGCCTGCGAATTAGATTTTATAGACCAAAACGATGTCCATGGATACCACAGTAAACATAAACCACAGTAGCGACGCTGAAGAAAGGCTCCTGTTTTTTTTTTTATCACGAATGCGTTTCCTATCATACTAACAATATGGCTGCCAGCGCTGTCGCGGATTGTATTTACATCTGGATTTCAAGGAGAATTTTTTTATAACGTGCTTCGAAATTCTTCTTCTTTATGTTGGGTATTCATGCCTGTTTTTCTTTAAAGTATCGTCGCTACGGGTCGTCGTTCCATCTTTTTTGTGGGCGTCCTATACTCCTTCGGCCCACCGGTGATTTATCTCGAGCTATTTTCACCAATCATCGTTCGGACATTCTATTTATGTGTTGGTTTCATTCTTGTTTTCTGTTTCTTATATGGTACATGTGTTAATGTCCTCTACTCCACATGTGCGCCTTATGTTGTCGTTTGTTTCTTTATTCCAAAATGTTCTTCCTGCAATTCTTTTTTAATGTTTTCATCTCACTTGTTTGTAAATATCTCTGAGTTTTGCGTGTTTCTGGTCTTGTCTCTGCTGTGTAGGCCATAACTTGTCGAACTACAGATTTATATATACACTAGCCGTGCCCGCGAGTCCGCTCGCGTGGACTTGATTCACTACTATCGCCACTGCTCATTCCTTATGTTACCTAAAGTAATAAAACATCTGCCCTTATTTCCCCTTATCTCCTATTATTTCTCCTTATCTCCCATTATCTCTACATAATTTCCATTATCTAAGCTTATCTCTGCTCATCTCCCATTATTTCTCCTTATCTCCCATTATCTCACCTTATCTCCCATTATCTAGGTTTATCTCGACTTATCTCGCAATATTTCTCCTTATCTCTCATTTTTTTCCTTATCTCCCATTATTTCTCCTTATCTCCCATTATCTCACCATAACTCCCATTACCTAGACTTATCTCTGCTTATTTCCCATTATTTCTTCTTATCTCCCATTATTTATACTTATCCCCAATTATCTCACCTTATCTCCCATTATCTAGGCTTATCTCGACTTATCTCGCAATATTTTTCCTTATCTCCCATTATTTCTCCTTATCTCCCATTATCTCACCATAACTCCCATTACTTAGACTTATCTCTGCTTATCTCTCATTATTTTTCCTTATCTCCCATTATCTCTACATAATTTCCATTATCTAGGCTTATCTCTGCTCATCTCCCATTATTTCTCCTTATCTCCCATTATCTCACCATAACTTACATTACCTAGACTTATCTCTGCTTATCTCCCATTATTTATACTTATCTCCCATTATCTCACCTTATCTCCCATTATCTAGGCTTATATCAAATTATATAGAACATATCATATGTATAAATTTATAAAAACACGTAAATCGAATAAGTGGTTCTCAAGTGATAAGCGCACTAACGGACAGACAGACAGAGAGACGTTGCATTTTATGTATATATTGTATTCTTTGCAACATGATATTGTTCCATATTTAATGGTTTAGGCAGTATATTGTAAGAGAACACGCTAACGGTAGCCTTTCTTCCGACTTGATTCACTATTATCGTCACTGCTTATTCTTTATGTTACCTAACGCAATAAAATATATCCTATAACCTGGCCAGAGAACATATGTATGTTTTAAAAAAAAAGTACGTAACGCACTAACGGACAGACAGACAGATAGACAGAGAGACGTTGCATTTTATATATATATTATATATAGATAACCTGGCCAGAGAACATATGAATGTTTTAAAAAAAAGCACGTAAATCAGATAAGTGGTTCTCCAATGATAAGCGCACTAACGGATAGACAGACAGACAGAGAGATGCTGCATTTTATATATATTATAGATATAGATTATTATTATTATTATATAACCTGGCCAAAGAATATATGTATGAATTTAAAAAAGACACATAAATTGGATAAGTGGTTCTCGCGTGATAAACGCACTAATGGACAGACCGACAGACAGAGAGACATTGCATTTTATATATATTGTAGATTACAGATATTCTCTGCTACATAATATTGTTCCATATTTAATGGTTTAGGCTGTATATTGCAAGGGAACGCGCTAGCAGCAAACTTTTTTCCGACTTCACTCACTATTATTGTCACTGCTCATTCCTTATGCTACCTATCGTAATAAAATATAGCCTATAACCTGGCCAGAGAACATAAGTAAGTTTTAAAAAAAAAGTACGTAAATCGGATTAGTGGTTCTCCAGTGATAAGGTCACTAACGGACAGACAGACAGACAGACAGACAGACAGACAGACAGACAGACAGAGAGACGTTGCATTTTATATATATATTATAGAAGATTTTATTTCTGTTCTCAAGTATTTATTTTTTCCAAATAGTGTCATTCAAGCATCCTGCTATTCTATTGGCTTTTACTATTTGTTCTTTTATTTCTTCTTCTATGTTGTTGTTATTTGATTTCTAAATATTTAATTGTCCTCACCTGCTCTATAAATTGATTATCGATTTCCAGCTTGCATCTAATTGGTTCTTTGGAGGTAACTAACTGGTTTTTTAAACCGATATTTTCATATTAAATTGCTTTGCTGTCAAACTGATGAATAATCTCTGCAAGTCATCTTCATTCTCAGCGACTAGGACAGTATCGACGGCCTAACACAATATTTGTATCTCTTTATTACGCCTTTTATAGCGTTTTTTGGTTTTTACTTGTTTAATTATTTCATCTAATATAATGTTAAACAGTAGGTGACTCAGTGCGTCTCCTTGTCTAATCCCAGTT
>CM032447.1:2046567-2298084 GCA_019049505.1 Pachyrhynchus sulphureomaculatus | reverse complement strand
TATCCTCTTATATGTTCTCTTTAGGGATTTTGAAGACGAGAAATCTAAAAATTAAGTTTCAAATTTTAACCCAGAGAGGAGCTAAAATGGTCGGAGGTTGTATAATATTGTATAATTTACATATTTGCAAACTATGTTGGGAATGTGGAATCTTTGACAGTAACACTACTCAGTATATATCAACACTACATCAAACATTTTACTTTTGCACTCGACGCGAGTTTCGCTAACAATGTTAGCTTCGTCAGAAGCGATGATTGACTATCAATCATTACTCTTGATGAAGATAACATGGTTAGCGAAAAGCGCGTCGAATGCAAAAATAGTTTTCAATTTATTTTGAGTTTTTCAAGTTTTACCCTTGTTTTTAATATACTTACGCTATTGTGAAAACATAAACAAATAGTTAATAATAATTTTAATATAGTTTAACTTATCTAGTGATTAATTATTATTACGTAATAAATGTCCATCTACTTGAATGCACATCTTTAGTCGTTTTACTATATTTTCCTTCACTTTCCTTAGCATAAAGGGCGTTATTGTCCTGCACGCATCCCGTATCCTATTTTCCATATCTACTAGTGCTGTAGGGGGATTCACATAAACACGATCTTTAATGTAGCCCCACAAAAAGAAGTCTAAAGGTGTTAAGTTACATGATCGAGGGGGCCACTGAATGAATCCACTCCTACCGATCAATTTTTGTGGTAACGATAGTTTAAAAATTTCCGATCTTCCCAGTGGTAATGAGCAGGAGCTCCATCTTGTTAAATCCACATTTGTTCCCTTTCAAAGTTATCAACTTTTCAAGAAGTTGGGGTAATCGTTTTGCAAAAATTTTAGATATCTAGGCCTGTTAAGCGGTCCGCGGAAAAAATATAGACCAGTAATTCGGAAATTTAATATTTCACACCGTACATTAAGCAACCAATAGTTTTGGTTTTGAACTTCTCGGACCCAAAATGGATAAACTGTTGAATAATAATGCATGTTATGACTGTTAACTGCTCCATTACTGCGAAAAGTAGCTTCATCAAAAAACATTATTTTGTGTTGAAGTTCTTGGTGTAGTTCCATATGAAAGAGATGTTACTTATATTTTCTCGTGGTACGATTAGCCGTAGATTGGGATGTGTCAGATAAGTCATTAGTTGACGGCTGCTGACCTGGGGATTATCTTCAACATGAAGTAAAATCTCCATTTCTTTTTCTCATTGGTATCATTCTGGTTTACTACTTTTCGTTACGTATACTCAACGCTACCACTACCATTAAACCGCTCCATTAAGCACTGAAAAGATTTTCCAGGAAGTATTCGTCTATTAGGGTACTTCGCTCCGTAAAGCCTTACTGCCAAAAGACGATTTTTTCCTGCCTCATCCAGTAGATAAAATTAATTCATTTTTAGGAAAATCCATAACTATTATCTTTATACTTTACTTACTACAATAAATTAAACTATTTATACTTGCGTAATAGACATGTCAAAATTTGACAATGCCTACATGTTTTGTTTTATCTTGGCAACTATGATGCTACAGCGTAAGTGTATTAAAAATTGAAAAATTCAAAATAAATCGAAAACTATTAGAAATATATGACATACTTAATAAAAGTTGGAGAGTTTTTGTAAAATCTATCAGAACAAATAATAATATACAAGGCTTGCCGTTTAAAAACTTGAGATTTTTCAATTTAATATAGTCGAAACGCATAAATTAATTTTGAACACCCTGTAGTATCTAACTCAAATTTCTTTTTTTTTTTTCATCTCTATAGAACACCAATTACGAGTATTCCACCTTTAGAACCAATGGCTCTAGTGGCCATTTTTTACAAAACTGAAAACTAGTATTTTTAAAAAAAAAATGAAACATTGGAGAAACTACTAGGTTTGGGTATATAACATTATTAATAAAAATGTCATAAAATTTTACGCAGAATTTAAAAACAAATTAGAAGTAAGGATGTTGAATGTAAGAAAAAAAAACGTATGTTATAGCGGTCCATACACTTTTGAAGTATTCTGTATACTCAAAAATAATTTTAAACTGTGCACCTAAACATTCCCTAAAACTATTGTATTTAACATTTTTTCGTCATTTCCGAAACAAATCAGATAATGAACTTTACTCTTTCCTTGATTCACCCTGTACTTCAATATTAAGAAATGAATTATTTGAAGGCAATAATAATTGTTTTTTAAATTATTAGCATGACATGAAAACCAATTACTTCAGGCTAATTCGGTTAGTAAAGTATAGTATTAAAATATCCGGACTTGCGCAATTAGTGTTCCGTACATTGTTTGCTTTTAAGATAAAAACTTTTGTTACAGGGGTACAAAATGACCAATGACTTCACAAAACACATCCCAAATAAGTTTTTTCAACAAAGTTTTTTTCCGATCTTTACTGAAAACCGATGACCTTGAAATTATTGTTTTTTTATACACCAGATAAATTATTAAAGGTAATGCACTCGTGATTGAACTTTCGTTCAATCTACACCCTGTGAAGAATATTACAGAACTTTTTCAAAATTTTTTGATCATTACTTTTCGAGATAATGGGGATGTGCATATATATATATATATATATACATATATATATATATAATATATATATATATATATATATATTTATATATATATATATATATATATATATATATATATATATATATATATATATATATATATATATATATATATATATATGTATATATATAAATGTATAATATATATATAATATATATATATATATATATATAATATATATATATATGTATAATATATATATATATATATATATATATATATAATATATATATATATATATATATATATGAACTCGCGTTTTACAAGCTTTCATTTGACACCCCATTTGATGACCTAGTAAGTTTTCACTTCCGATTTTACCCCCCAAAACCAGCCGCTTGAGTCAAAATATAACTTTCAAAACTACTCGGCTCTAATGAGGCCATTAATTCCCATATTACTGCCATATTTCAACTGTTTACGTCAAATAGTTTTGGAGAAAATCAGGTGTGACAGACGGACGAACGGACACCGACGTGATCTTATAAGTGTTCCGTACGGAACACTAATAACAATCATTACTAGGACAGTTTATTGAACGGTACATCATTAATTAAAGTTTAAAATTTTTAAATTTAAAAAAAAATACTAACTTAAACTGTGCTTTTGAGAATGTGACTAAATTATCAGTTATTATGTGATGGTGGCAGTATATAAATATATTAACATCTTTTCTCGGTAGTAATACCATTAAAGCGATTATTGTCAGATTAAGTATCACAGAAACCATCAAAGATATAATCTTAAGTTAAAAGTCTTACTTGTGAAGGGATTAAATTATTAGAAAATTGTGTAGAATGGTAGGTATGTTACTGAAAATATTTGGGTATTGTTATGTATTGTTTTGGGTTAAGTTACAAAAGGAGATTAGGATAATTGATATATTGTGGGTGGTAAATATCTGTATCTTCAAAACAAGCAGAAAAATGATAATTCTATTTCTAATTAGAATGAATAAGTGTATAGTGAGATGGATCTATCTTTAGACTAACAAATAAAATGTTAATAATTACATATTATTTTTAAATTAAAAAACATTTCAGAAACATAAAACCCCGGAGGGGGGTCAAATGTGTTTAATAGTTTTGTATATTTTAATTAATTAATATTCATCATCATCAGCTTATACCGTCCAGTGCTGGACGAGAGCCTCCCTCGAGTCTTGCCGCCTTTTTCTGTTCTGGGCAACTTGTACCCAATTTTCAGCTGCTCTCTTCAAATCATCAATCCACCTACTTGGTGGTCTACCTCTACTTCGATATTCTTCGGATCTTGATCGCCTCTCTAGAATTCATCCATCCCTAAAGAGTAACGTCTCACACTGAGTTGTTGATATTTTTCTTCGTCAATGTGAGAGTATCGACTCCCTACGTAAGAACAGGTAGTATGCATCTGGCAAAAACTTTTCTTTTTAAACACATCGGAAAATTAGATTTAAATATATACCCCAGTTTGCCATATGCAGTTCAGGAGAGATCTATTCTCCGCTAAATTTCATGTATTTGGTTGTCCCGTCCTATGCTGACTTCATGTCCTAGGTATTTATATCGGTGTACTTGCTCAATCTCTACGTCTTGGATACATTGATTTTTAAACCAACCCTTCCTGAAGCTTCTTAAAGTATGTACAGCATAGTTTGTGTTTCTTGCATACTGTCTGTTATTAAGACAATGTCGTCGGCAAAACAAAGGTGATTTAACTTTACACCGTCAATGTTAAGCTTAATTTTTTTTTCCAGTTTATTGATCGATATAATGATAAATGATCGGAGAGTGAAAGTGCATGAAATTACTGAGACTGTGCGCATCTCAGTTGAACTCAGAACATTTTAACAACTTATTTGTATATGAGAAAGCTTTCCGCAAGATATATGCCACTATTGCTCACAATTAACAATAAATACGCACGTGTGTCAACTTTAAAAGAATGTTTGGCGATGATAAAGCGCAATCGGACTGATTTTTGTCATCGATTCATTACTGTTTACGAAAAATCGATTCATCACAGCACACCAGAGAGCAAAGACCAGTCCAAACAGTGAGTTATCCATAAAGATATTAGAATACAGGAGGTAAGTTTTCGCGAGAAGCTTGGCACTCATAGAAAGAGAAATAAATAATATGAGTAATTCTGTTTCTCTTACTCGGCGCACGCCCACAATACTAAGTTAGAATGGGTACCCGTATGAGAATGTGCGCTGAGTAAGAGAGACAGAATTACTCATATTATTTCGTTCTCTTTTTTAGTACGCGATGCTGCCGCTTACAGCAGGCTCAATACTTTACGTTCTCTATTCTAATATCTCTATGGGATTTTCCGTGGCGAATCGGCGCCAAAGAAGGCCAAAGCGACTTTATCGGCCAACAAAGTCATGCCCACAGTGTTTTGGGATGCACGCGGCATAATCTACGTCGATTACCTTGAAAAAGACAAAAGGATTAATGTAGAGTATTATGTCAACTTACTGGATCATTTCAGTTATGCTGTGGAAGAAAGACGTCCACATTTGGCGAAGAAAAAAATTCTCTTTCATCAAAACAATGCACGCGTGCACAGTTATGTCATCGCCATGGTAACATTCCATGAGTTAGGATAGAAATTGCTTCAGCATCCACCATATTTGCCAGATTTAGCCCCCAGCGATTATTTCCTACTTATGAATATGAAAAAATGGTTTGGCAGGAAAAAAATTGTCTCAAGCGATGAGATGATTGCTGAAACAAACCTCTATTTTGAAAGGTTGGAGAAATCATATATTTTAAATTGGATACAGAAGATAGAAAAACGTTTCACTAAGTGTATCGAGCTAAGAGGACACTATGTTGAAAAATAAAATAAATTTTCGCAGTTTCTGGAGTACCACAAGGCGCCTATTGCTCTCCGCTCCTTTTCACTTTGTTTGTCAATGATACTGCCTGTCATATAATAAGCTCTGATTTCCTTATGTTCGCCGATGATCTTAAAGTGTTTAAGAAGGTTTTTGAATGTTCAGGACGACCGGGACTTGAAGGCGGACTTGGATAGACTTGTAAATTGAGCAGAGACAAACTGTCTACAGCTTAATGCATCTCTAAATGTAAATTTGTTAGGTTCTTTAGAGGACATAAGAATGTCAATAGTAATTATGTTATTAATGGAGCAGTGTTGGACAGTTTGGGCAAAGTGAAGGATCTAGGAGTAACATTTCATTATTGCCTCTATTTCTGTGATCATTACGTATATATAATTAACAAGTCCAGTAAGATTTTGGGACTTATATATAAAAATCTCAGGGATTTATCATTGTCCTTATTAAGGGTCCTGTACTGCACTTTGGTGAGGTCTGCTCTGGAGTGTTCAGCGGTTGTCTGGTCGCCAATGTTCGAAGTACATAAGTAAAATCTCGAAAAAATGTATAACAGGTTTCTACGATTGTGTGCTTATAAGAGTAATATGGCAATAGCTGACCATGATTATACTATTATTAGGGGCCATATGAACTTGAATCTGTTAGCTAGTAGACGTTTGGTGAATGATCAGTATTTTCTGTATAAGATAATTAACGGGTTGATAGATTGTCCTACTTTATTGTCATTTAATGTACCTGAAAAACATATACGGCATACTGAATTCTTCTTTACTGGCTTCCACAGAACGAATTATGGTTATCATTCATCATTGCTGAGGGCTATGAGATTCGTGAAACAGTGCCGGGAGCTGAGCATTTTTTCAGATTTCCCCTCTTCCTTCAGAAGGGATGCTCTGGCGTTGATTGTTTCACGGTAGGAGTGTAAGCCGTTTTGTGTTTCATTCCACATTTTTGGTCGTTCTGTTATTGATATGGTTATATTGTAAAATATTATAAATACATTGTAAAAAGGGGTGAACCCGTATATTCTCAAATAAATAAATAAAAATATTTTTTTTTGTCAAGGCCAGATACTTATCATACAACCCTCATATATCAACGATGGACTTACTGTGGCAGTATAAATTTCCGTATTGCCGATCAAAAGAAAGCTGGCGAAATCTTCATCAAAGTCGAGAATGCGTATTGGTGCATACGCTGGATAAAGTCACAGTTAATTGTCTAATCTACAATGTTTGATCTTAAAAAGGTAAAACATCGATTTTAGTTCAGGTTTTTATTCAAATTATTTATAATCCGCCTCTGCTCTCTCATTCACTTCAACATATCGAAATCAAAAGCGTTTTTCAACTCACCGAAGAAGCGAAGATTAAAAGAATTAAGATGGCATGATACGGCTATCACAGCCTTTTGAAAGCAGATACGACTGAAACACCGAACCGGCTCTTTTGTGAGAACTAGAAAACCTTTCTGAAGAAGCGCCCATTCATAGCTATTAAAGTTGTTTGTAAATGTTATTAGTCAATGGACGGCTTTTGATCGATGTCCTTTATTGTAAGATCTAGTCAATAGGTGATGTTGTGAAGTAGAAAATTTGATAATGATTGCTTTTAATATCCATCTTTAGCGATTTTGTATCTTTTCGACACATCTTTATTTTGTCGTTTAACGTGAAAAGATTTGATTATTTTGAAATATGAAAGTAGAAACCTTTAATTCGTAAATTTTACTACTTCTTAATGCCACCTATTTTATAATAAAGGTAATTTGGGGGAACAATATCATAATTGAATTAAACTACTGGCAAAAAAAGTATTTAATCAGACCAGAACCACAGTAAATTTCATATAGCAGCGAAAATGTGCTCCAAGTTGGGTGACGAGATTTTGACTGCGCGTGCGTCGACTGGTCCCTCTTTCAAAATGGCCGCTCAATGTTTATATCTGATCTTGAAATGTGTCTTGTCGGTCGTTTCTTGATGTGACTGCAGTTTATATGAATTTAAAGACAGGAGAAAGAGAGAGTTTGTATAAAAAGAGAATTAAAAACGTTTATAAGTGAAAAGAATCGAAAAGGTTGACAAACAATTTATATAATCATAGGAAAAGAAGGTTATTGTGCCGTTGACAATTGTCAAAATAATTCATGTACACCGAAAGTGAATTTTTTCTTCTTCCCCAAAGATATTGAAAAGCAAGTGATTCAAATAAAGAATATCAATTACGTAAGAAATTGTATGCGGATAAATTGAATAATTCTGAGAAGCTATTTCCCTTAAGACATTTTTTTGGTTACAGAGCAAAGATTTGGCTTGCAGGAACCAAATGCGTCATTAATTGTCCAACTGAAAATTTATGCAAAAATTATAAAATATGCACCTCACTTGTGTTACAGACTCAGATAATTATCCTAAAAACTTGAAAGACAAAATGTAACAGACCGGGAAAGCCTTGACTAAGGGGTCTTCAACAAAAAGGAAATACCGGATAAGATAAGTGATTTTAAAAAAGAAAGAGACTGATATTTGCAAAGAAAAAACACAATTTTACAAGAAAAACTAAGAATGGCTTCCAGAGGAAACGTTACAATCAACAGTCTAGTGTGACGATACCGAATTCCCTTTCCACTGGTGACACGTTTTACTTCGATCGGGTAAAAATTGAAAAATTCAAAATGAATCGAAAACCATTAGAAATAGGTATGTGACATACTTATTAAAAGTTAGAGGGTTTTGTAAAATCTATCAGAAAAAATAATAATATACAGGGTGAGCCATTTAAAAAATTTGAGATTTTTGAATTTAAAATAGTCGAAATGCATAAATTTATTTTGAATACCCTGTAGCATCTAACTCAAATTTCTTTACATATATCTTTTATTTCATCTCTATAGAATGCTCGTACCAATTAAGTGTATTCCACCTTTAGAAACAATGATGCGACTGGCAATTTTTTACAAAACTGAAAGCTAGCATTTTCTTAAAAAAATTAAAATATTAGAAAAACTACTAGGTTTAGGTATATAATATTATTAATAAAAAAGTTAGAAAATTTTACGCAGCAATTAAAAATAAATTAGAAAATAGGATGTTCCATTTAAAAAAACATATGTTATATCGGCCACACTTTTTTGAAGTACACTGGATACTCAAAAATAATTTTAAACTAAGCATCCTATGTTAATATTCCCTAAAACTATTATATTTAACTTTTTTCGTCATTCCCGAAACAAATGAGATAATGAACTTTATCGTTGACTCACCCTGTACTTTAAATATTTGTCGCTTAGAACCATTTGCAGAAATTAAATAATACTAGTAAAACACAAATAAACTCTTTGAATTAATCAAGTTTTTTTACTTTAAACATAAATTTCTGAAGTGAATGAAAAGTCTCCTTAATTATTTTAAAGAAACCCAAAAAAGGTTATAAAACGTCATTTTCTTAAACCTCAAGATTTTACCCAAGATTACTCTTTCCAAGAAAAATTTTATTACATCACAAGTCTAACAAAAAAGAGACATCATTTTCCGGTAATAAAAATTTAACTGTCCTTTGGGTAGTTTTAGAAATACAGAAAAATAACGTTATGCTTGTTCTATTTCCTCATTTGTGTGTATTTAAATGCAACTACTTAGTAATTTAAGTTATGACAATTGAAAAATTACAGGACACAAAGGTAAGATACAACGAATTGTACTAAGTACGTATACCTAATACTCCATCGAGAGCTTTCAAGCCTATCGAGTGATTGACACGATCAACACTTAAAAGCAGGCAGCACTTTTTGAGGGATCCTCGTCAGGTATATGTAGTAAATGTAAACCGCTCTGTCAGCTCGAAAGCCGCTGTGTCAGCTTTCGATGGAGTATTAGGTATGCTTACTTAGTACAATTGATTGTATCCTACCTTCGTGTCCCGTTACTTTTTGGATCAGTACCCGTAAATTCTGTTCTCTTGTTTGTCAATCATAGCCCGACTGAAGAGCCGTGATACGGTGAAACGCGTCTCGGGATGAATTTGACGATTAAGAGAACAGTGGGTAAACTGCTAAAAAATGGACTTTATCCGTTTTCAGTTATTTTACATGAAAAATTACATGTCAAGTTCAGAAAATAGTATTTTTCAGAGCTAGTAAGCAAGTTTTAGTTCGGACAGAAGAGATCTTATTATTTCATTACTTTCCGAGCGTTCCGTGCCAAAATTTCTGCTTATGCGAAAGCTAATAATAATCATTACTTATATTAAAATTATCATTTTTTTCGAAGACGATACATTTTTCACATTCTTTGGGATTTGAGAGCCCTTATGAGCCGAAGGCATCAAATTTTCAAACTTTTTCTTTTGTCACTTGTTAAAACAATTTACATAAAATTATGCAATTAGCACGTCCAATGCAATATTAAATAACCAGCCAAGTGCAAGTCGGACTTGCGCAATTAGTGTTCCGTACGTTGAATGCTTTTAAAATAAATTTTTTTGTTACGGATCAATGACTACACAAAACACACCCCAAATGAGTTTTCAACAAAGTTTTTTTCCGATCTTAACTGAAAACTGATGACCTTGAAATTTTTGTTTTTAGTGTTCCGTACGGAACACTTATAAGATCACTTCGGTGTCTGTCTGTCTGTCTGTCACACCCGATTTTCTCCGAAACTATTTGTCATAGAGAGTTGAAATTTGGTAATAATATAGGAATTAATGGCCTCGTCAAAGCCGTGTAAGTCAATTTTGACTTAAGGGGTCAGTTTTAGGTGGAAATCGGAAGTGAAAAAAAATTTTATTTAGTAGGTCATCGAGTGTGGTGTCAAATGAAAGCTTGTGAAAACACAAGTAAAAAATGTATATATAATATAATACTTGCGCGCACTTTTCTTTGTATTATTTTTAAAAAATCGCGAAAAATCGCTGTCTCCCCACCTTATCTCGAAAAGTACTGATCAAAAAATTTTGAAAAAATTCTGGAATATTCTCCAGGGGGTGTAGATTGAACGAAAATTATTATGAGTGTATTACCTTTAATAATTTATCTGGTATATAAAAAAAACAAAAATTTCAAGGTCATCAATTTTCAGTAAAGATTGGAAACAAACTTTGTTGAAAACTGATTTGAGGTGTATTTTGTGAAGTCACTGATCATTTTATACCACCGTAACAACATTTTTTATTTTAAAAGCAATCAACGGACGGAACACTAATTGTGCAAGTTCAACTTGCACTTGACCGGTTATTTTTTTATATACCCGATAAATTATTAAAGGTAATGCACTCGTGATAATTTTTGTTTACTCTGCGCCCTGTGGAGACTATTCCAGAATTTTTTCAAAATTTTTGATCAGTACTTTTCGAGATAAGGGTGGAGCAGCGATTTTTGGAAATTTTTTAAAAATAATACAAAGAAAAGTGTGCGCAGGTATTACATTAAATATATTTTTCACGAGCTTTCATTTCACACCCCACTCGATGACCTGGTAATTTTTTTTTCACTTCCGATTTCACCCGCTAAAACCAATCCTTTAAGTCAAAATTTAACTTCGAAAACTATACGGTTCTGATGGGGCCATCAATTCCTATATTATTGCCAAATTTCAACTTTCTATGTCAAATAGTTTCGGAGAAAATCGAGTGTGACAGACGGACAGACAGACCGACACCGAAATGGTCTTATGCTCGTAAGTGTTCCGTACGCAATACTAAAAAAGATGAAATAAAATATAAGAGCAAAAAATAATATTAAAATAAAACTACAAAGAGATATTTAAAAATAATTAAATACGTAAATACAATAAAAATAAAAAACAAGGCATACAAAGAGTTGCTTGTACTTCATGTCAGTTAATTATACCAAAACTCCTCGTACAACCCTTTTTAAGCAGTCTTTTATATGGAGAAACTCATCCCTTTGGAATGATTTGCTCAGGACTGTATTTCTCATAGAGTACAACTTATAGCGAATCAGGATCAACGTGAATCGTTTTTTTCGCACACGCGTTGCTCTTCTAGGGATTTCCGTGCAGCGCGTGTACTATGTCCGTAAAAATAAAGAATTATAAATAAACAGAAAGGTCAAAATAAAAACTATCCTTAAAAACTGCATAGTACAGAATTAAGATAAAGGGTGATTTTAAGTTATTTCATGAATTCATTAATGGAATAGTATGAACTCCTACCAAAAGGTATTTTATTTTATTCTTAAATTGATTGATGTTTGATTTAATGTATACTAGACACTTATAAATATAAATAAACGGTATAGTTAGGATTTTAAAATTGACACTTTTACATGATTCAGCTGCAGGCAGATTAAAAGCAGCCGTAGGATGCCTGTTTGAAATATGAAAATTCTCGACGCTGCACTACACTTTCCTCAAAGCATGATACTTTGTAAAATATGGGGATATGTTAATGCATAGTAAATATTCAGTCTTCCCTAATAAGAGGATCCCAATAGAACTCCTAGGTGTTTCAGTCTGTGAGAATTCACAAAAAATAAATATTATCGTCCTAAACCAAATGAACTAAATGTGTTTTCCATTTAACATGGTCTAATCCCAAAAAACATGGTTGTTTAGCAGAGCAAATATTTGATTATTGGAATACATATCAATTTTACTATGCAATGAATTACCTCACTTAATAAAGTAAATATTGCCAAAACTACTTTTGTAAAAGATTCTATAAGACAATACAGAAGTTTAATAAAAACTACCGACAACAAAGCTGATGAGAAGCCAGTTGTTTCATAAAATCCAGGGTGGTCAGGTTTAATAAAAATCCCAATTTATTATATATTTTTACCGCTATTTTCTTGTTATTTACTTTCACTATTCTTAGCAGTGAAGTTTTTTGCAATTGTTAACGTTTTAAGGACACGAGAAACATAGTTCCTAATTTTTTCCAATTTGTTTGTGTATTATCGCGATAACTTGCAAATTACATAATATATTGATTAACTGCACTTATTAATACATCTATACAGTTACAGTCACTTTTATTTTAACATGTTGTACTCGTAATTTTTGCCAAAGCCAATTATCAACTCACCCGTCATTCCTACTTTTAATATCCTCATTATAATAAGATTTATCCATCTCTGCAAAATAAGCGTTCATTTCAGCTTAAACTTCATCATACGAAGTAAATCTTCGTCCAGCCAATCATTTTTTCAGCTTTGGAAACAAGAAGTAATAGCTGAGAACCAAATCTGGCGATTTTGGTGGCTATGGAAACAAACATGCAGGTTTGTAACAACAATTCGGGAAGTGTGTGACGCCCCATGATAAAATAACCGACCAAGTGTAAGTCAGACTTGCTCAATTAGTGTTCCGTACGTTGATTACTTTTAGAATAAAAATTTTTATTACGGAAGTATAAAATGATCAATGGCTTCACAAAACACACTCCAAAAGAGTTTTTCAACAAAGTTCCCATCTTTGTTGAAAACTGATGACCTTGAAATTTTAGGTTTTATATATATATATATATATATATATATATATATATATATATATTATATATATATATATATATACCAGATAAATCATTAAAGGTCGTGATAATTTTCTTTAAATCTACACCCTGTGGAGAATATTCCAGAATTTTTTCAAATTTTTTGATCAGTACTTTTCCTGATAAGGGAGATTTTTGACAATTTTTTTAAACTAATACAAAGAAAAGTGTGCGCAAGTATTACGTTTTATAAATGAACACGTGTTTTTACAAGCTTTCATTTGACACCCTACTCGATGAATTTTTTTTTCACTTCCGATTTCACCACCCTAAACTAACCCTTTTTATCAAAATTTAACATTTAAAACTACACGGCTCTGATGGGGCCATCAATTTCTATATTACTGCTAAATTTCAAGTTTCTATATTAGACAGTTTCGGAGAAAATCAGGAGTGACAGACAGACACACAGACGGACGGACACCGAAGTGATCTTATAAATGTTTCGTGTGGAACATTAAAAATACTTTCTTTTTTGCACCTGAATCATGAGAATCCCAAAAATCGAAGTCATAACTTTCCTGCGGATGGAACCGTTTTTGTCATTTGGATCTCAAAGAAAAACATAGTTTTTTTGAAGGTATAGATAAATTAATTTCAAGATCTGACAATCGTATCAAAATACATGATAATTGAAAAGGTTTAAATTTTTTATTTCTTTCACAGCTTCTTCACTTCGCTCACTTCACTTCGTTCTTGTACCATCCGTTAGACGTCATCAAAATTCATTTAATTCTTGTAAATATGAGGTAGTAATGCGTAGCTATATTTACGAGGAATATACTGGGGAAATAATAATAGTTATTATTTTTTTTAATTTGCTTTAACTCATTTCTTGACTTAAAAACCAATTTGTTGGTTGAATTTAACTAAATGTACAATGCCCGAGTAATTAAATATATTTGTTTAACTAAAATAAAGTAAAAAAACGCTATTGACTTACCAGAAATCTTCAATACACAATCGAGCAGGTAATTCTTCTGATTGGATAGACCCACTAAAATTTCTGGTTTACTCTTTTCTTCCTCAAACCATTCATTTATTTATCTTTTTGGTTTATTGGTATTTCTCAATTTAGCCTTGCAACTTTAAAATTAGCATACAAGGTGTCATCCAAATTTTATCATTTATGTGTTTTCGAAATGATGACTGACATTAACCAGGTGACAGGTTAATTAATTCGTCTAGCAGAGTAGCTTTACATGAAGACATGAAGAGCAGATCAAGCAACAGGTACCAACCAGCGGCATTGCTTTCAGTCATATCTAAGATCATGGTACAAACTATCAATCAGCACGTATTAAAATATCTGACAGCATTTAATTAGTTTTCTTAGTCCAGCGCGTTATTTCATTTTACAGCCAACATATTGTATCAACACCTTCTTCATGACAGAGTCTCAATAGAACACTCAAACCTCTGTAAGTTTATAGATAGTTAATTATATTTTCTCGAGAGTTTCTGCTCTAGTATAAGTGAAATTTTTTCATATTTAAACCTCCATGCACACTTTTGAAAACGGTAGTTTTGGATACTCCAGATGACTGCTTCGATGTGTCAGCAGCAAATACTCAGCAAGCCTGATGGTATCCTGAGTTTTTGTCTCCAGTGGTCTTCCTGATTTGGAGTCATCTTGAATTGGGAGGAAATTTGGTCGATTTTCGTTTTTAGGAACAAACTTTAACACTGGCAAACATTGAAAATTTCTTTCACTCATTTTTGAGTGAATTGTCATTAAGTATTGTGTGTTTCGTAAAACGGTTGATTCTATTTTACATAATTTCAACATCTTTTAATTTTGTAGGCAATACAGATATAAAAATAATATTTAATAGATCTTAATTCAATGAGCGAAACGTTATGAAAATATGTTTTTTGTAACATAAAGAAAATTATGAACAAACTAAGAATATATATATATATATATATATATATATATATATATATATATATACATATGTATATATATATATATATATATATATATATATATATATATATATATATGTATACATATATATATATATATATATATATATATATATATATATATATATAATATATATATATATATATAGTCGACACTGTTTATAGTGAAACTCTATATAGTGAAAAACTCTTTTATAGTGCAATTTTTTCAAGACCCAGAATATCTTACATACATAGCAACATATACGGATTTTTCTTTATATAGTGAAAAACTCTCTATAGTGAAACTACACTATATAGAGAGTCGACTGTATATATATATATATATATATATATATATATATATATATATATATATATATATATATATATATATATATATATATATATATATGTATATATATATTTATATGTATATATATATATATATATATATATATATATATATATATATATATATATACATATATATATATATATATATATATATATATATATATATATATATATATATATACGTGTATAAGGTGTCCTAAAAACCTACGTATTCCCTTCGAGGACTGATAGGCTAGCTCATAACTCACCAGAATATTTAAATATGAGCTTAGTGAAAAATTTCGAGATACGGAAACTTTTATGAAATGATCTACACCTTAGATCCGTTTATCGAGTACAACTACAAACTTCCATTTCCTAAGATTCTAATAATTATTACGTAATCCTGAATAAACCTGCTGTTGATCACAGTTCAAACTCAAACCAACTGTGGTAAAGCCGGTGGAAAAAAAACATTTTTGCTAGTACTATGAGTAAAAACATTTTAATTAACTAACTTTGACTTTCTCTAAGGTCGTATTAACATATGCTGGCGAATTATGAGAGAGCCTATCAGCCCTCGAAGGGGATATGTTAATTTTTGAGACACCCTGCATATGCATATAATTAGAATGTGGCTTCCTATTACAAAATTTATGCTACCGATAAATTTCAGTGTAAATTTCCGTAACATAACAATTAGGATTATCACAACGTTTGTCATTTACGAATGTATATTTAAAGCCTAGTCGAACCCAATATCTTGTTCAATACCAACCGCATCTGACGAAGTTACTGTGCAATGAAACGCGACATGTTTAATTTGGAAAGGTGGAGGTTGTGATAAAGAAATTTATCACTGATTACATTTGTCATGAATATCTACAAAATACTAGTTACAATTCAAAATTAGGAAAGCAGTGCTGCTATTTAAAAAAGAATTTAAAAAATTGGTTAATTATTTTTTGTTAAATACATATTTCTACATCGAAATTTAAAATTTTTTCCAGTAGTTTATGTAGATGAGCTGATGACTGACCGTATAATACATGAATTGAATGGTAAAATTCTCGCGATTATTAGCTTTTCAGGTTACTTATTAAATGATGTTCCCTGGTAACATCCTGTTTTAAAGCATTTAACACACAGTATTGTCTTATTTCCTTTAAAACTGATTTGTCGACCATTTGCCGGTGTCACACCTTTGGGAAGTGATAATACACTTTTTCGAGATGTAGCTCAAGATGAAATTTTTTTCGGGCAATAAGATTCTGCCAGTTTTAGTGATACTGTGGCTATTTAGTGTGATTTTTGGAAATGCTTCTTTAAATACGTAAGTTTCTAACATTTTAAATAATTAAGATACTGGAAATAAAATAATTATAATTTCATAGTTTTTTAAACATTTTCTGACAATTCGTTATTTTGATCTATATTTTTTACGATTTTTTCGTTCTAAAAACAATTTGCCGGTGCAAAATCCAAAAAAAAAAATTTCTTTCGTGTACGTTTTCGATGTAAAATTTCCCGTAGAACACGACCCCATCATAAGATATTCAAAATTTTTAAATGGGTTATCATTAAACTCAAAATAAGTACATTTTTTAATGAAAACATAAAAAAATCGTAAAAAATATAAATCAAAATAACGAATTGTTAAAAAAATGCTTCAAAAATTCTAAAAAAATCATAGTGATTTTACAAAAAAGGCGAGTATTTTTTTTATCTCTTACATAATTTCTCTAAAAGTTTTAGTCTTCAAGTAAAAATTGTTGAATATCTAAAATATGGCAAATCGGCTGTGATGAATATCTCCGAAAATTGAGACCATAAAAAAAACTTTTCCTACAAAAGTTGCAAGTTTTTTGGGGTAAAATAAGATTATTAGAGAAAATTTTTGGTTATATTAGGAAATTACATTTCTACTTTAGTTTTTCTGAAAGTTTTTGAAATCCATATTCAGATTTGGGTCGATGCTCAACCTAAATCAACACAATTATACATACATATATATATATATATATATATATATATATATATATATGTATGTATATACACAAATGACTGCCATTTTTTAGTGTTCCGTACGGAACACTTATAAGATCACTTCGGTGTCTGTCTGTCTGTCTGTCTGTCTGTCACACCCGATTTTCTCCGAAACTATTTGACATAGAAAGGTGAAATTTGGTAATAATATAGGAATTGATGGCCTCATCAGAGCCATGTAGTTTTGAGAATTAAATTTTGACTTAAGGGGTTAGTTTTGAGGGGTGAAGTCGGAAGTGAAAAAAAATTTTTTTTACTAGGTCATCGAGTGTGGTGTCAAATGAAAGCTTGTGAAAACGGGAGTAAAAAATATATATATAATATTATACTTGCGCGCACTTTTCTTTGTATTATTTGTAAAAATTCGCAAAAAATCGCTGTCCCGGGCTTTATCTCGAAAAGTACTTATCAAAAAATTTCGAAAAAATTCTGGAATATTCTCCACGGGGTGTAGATTGAACGAAAATTATCACGAGTGCATTACCTTTAATAATTTATATGGTACATAAAAAAACAAAAATTTCAAGGTCATCAGATTTCAGTAAAGATTGGAATCAAACTTTGTTGAAAACTCATTTGGGGTGTGTTTTGTGAAGTCACTGATCATTTTTATACCACCGTAACATAAATTTTGACTTAAGGGGTTCGTTTTGAGGGGTGAAATCAGAAGTGAAAAAAATTTTTTTTTACTAGGTCATCGAGTGTGTGTCAAATGAAAGCTTGTGAAAACACGAGTAAAATATATATATATATATATATATATATATATATATATATATATATATATATATATATATATATATATATATAATGTAATACTTGCGCACACTTTTCCTCGTATTACTTTTAAAAATTCGCTGTCCCCTACCTTATCTCGAGAAGTACTGATCAAAAAATTTTGAAGAAATTTTGGAATATTCTCCATGGGGTATAGATTGAACGAAAATTATCACGAGTGCATTATCCTTTAATACTTTATTTGGTATATAAAAAAAAACAAAACAAAATTTCAACGTCACCAGTTTTCAGTACTTTGTTGAAAACTCATTTGGGGTGTGTTTTGTGACGTCACTGATCATTTTATACCACCCTAACAAAAATTTTTATTTTAAAAACAATCTACGTACGGAACACTAAATGTGCAAATTCAACTTGCACTTGACCGGTTTTTTTTATCATAATTAATATTTCACAAAAAATTTCCCTAATATATACTTCCTTTTTAAAATTTCAAAAAGTCTTGATAGGAAAAGTTGTTTCACTGCAAATTTTATTTATTATAGAATCAGATGACGTTAATGTTTACTCTTTTTTTTAATGTTTGCAAATTGCAACATTGAAATTTGAAAAATAGAAAAATATCCGACTTTAAAAAAATCATTTTTTGTTTAGAGCTTCATCGCACTATTAGTTTTGTAAACTTAAATGTAAGTCATAAAACTTTTCTTTAATTACAACTGAAATTTCTATTATAAGTGACTTAAAGTTGAGGTAACACAAAAAATTTACTCCATCAATTAAATTCACTTTTACTACACAATACTAATATTTAAATACTACACAGGCCAAAAAAAAAAAAAATTATAAAAACTTTTTTAACCAATACATCTAAGTGTTATGTATTTTAGGTGCTGAAACTGTATGTGGTATCAGTTTTTTTCTATCACCCACAGTTCGCTCACAATATGATATCGATTAAATTTCAAAACCAAATTCGGGATTGGACTGTAAAACGTCATCAATAGACTGAGGTGACTCAGAGACATGAAGTCCCGGTCCATATCCTACCGGCCGATTAACTGAAGTAAAGTTAGGATAGACAATTACTTTCTTATTTTTGGAGTTATATCCAGAAACATCAACGCTGCAAAAATAACAATTATTTGAATGATTTTCTTGCTCCCTCCATACCATGGGTACTACACGTCTAAAAGCTTTCTTTTCTTTCTTATACCATTTCCTAAGATCTCGACACAAACATAACATACCTTGTGAGGAGCCCAACATTTTTCTTGATTATCGATTTCTACACCAAAACATGCAAACTATACTTTTTTTACAAAGTCAGTAATGTTTCCTTGATGTTTTTTTGACTACAAACTCACCACATATATAACAAAAAGTGTTGAGAGAGTTTTTACATCCATGATTAGCCATACTTTGAGTGTGAATTAAAGCACATGGGTTAAACACTGCAATGCGAGGTTATATTAACTGGAAGAAAACAAACAGCTGTGACATTTATTGGAACTGCCAACCTAATAACATTTGATTTTACTGCCAGCCTTATAAAATTCTGATTTTATTGCTAGCCTAATAACATTCGAATGATCAAAAATAAACTTTTCACATTATGAATATCATAATGTGAAAAAATTATAGGTGAAACAACTTTTTTATTATTTTCGGACTCAGCACATCAAAAAACATAGGAATCTGGTAAAATTATTAAAAAAGTTTTTTCGTCGTTGGCCTGTGTTATTTACGGACTGTGAGATAGATATAAATATAGTATGTATTAATCTATATATATATATATATATATATATATATATATATATATATATATATATATATATATATATATATGTATGTATATATATAATTATACATATATATATATATATATATATATATATATATATATATATATATATATATATATATATATATATATATGTATATATATATATATATATATATATATATATATATATATATATATATATATATATATATATACATATACATTAAAATTCCGGGTTTCAATCCGTTCATTTAACAATGAATTTGCACGACGTTTCGCCAAAATCTCATTTGGCATTTTCAGGTGCTCTTGGTGCTGCTGCTACTCGATACTGTGACCTTTCTTGAGTTGAGTTAGCTTCGAGCGGCAGCAGCAGCAACATCACAGTATCGAGTAGCAGCAGCAGCAAGAGCACTTGAAAATGCCAAATGGGATTTTGGGAAGACGTCGTACAAATTCATTGTTAAACGAAAAAATTGAAACCCGGAATTCTAAAGTATTACATTCCACCATCCGTGAAAACCTCTATTGTAAATATATATATATATATATATATATATATATATATATATATATATATATATATATATATATATATATATATATGACAGCGGAAGATAATCACCATCCTGCTTTAGATATTTTTTTTAAATTACAGTGTGAATCCAAGAAACATAAGCAAAAGAATTATTCAAACTATTATAATTTCAAAAGAGGGAATTTAGTAAACCTATATCTTAACTTCTCATATATTAACTGGGACTTTCTGTCACAATTTACAGATGTAAATAAAGCCTGCGAAAGATTTTATCAAACAATTTACACTACTTTAGATATACATGTTCCTAAGACACAAAAGACAAATAAATATTATCCGCCTTGGTTTACTAGTGAAATTATACAAAATATCAGAACTAAATACAGCTCTTGGAAAAAATTTAAAAGAAAGGGAAATTTATTCGAATTAGAAAAGTTTAAAAATCTGAGGCGAATCATTAAAAATGACACAAAAGCTTCTTACAAAACATACTCTTTAAATATTGAAAACAACATAAAAAACGATCCTAAAAAATTCTGGCGCTATATTAATGACAAGAAGAACTCTCATGTTATACCAACCACAATGTCTTATAATAACAACATCCTTAATAATCCTAGACATATAGCTGAAAGTTTTGCATCCTTTTTTCAAGACTCTTGTGTAATGTCTTCTCAGAAACAAAGAAACGTGGAGAACAATTTATTAACATCACAGAATTCTATTAACATGGAGAAAATAACGGAACAACTTGTCTTTAAAGTATTAAAAAAGTTAAAACCTACAGCTACTGTTGGTCCAGATAGAATTCCTGCCTTCTTGTTAAAAGACTGCGCCTCTGTTCTTGCCCATCCTCTTACAATATTATTTAATTTATCGCTTGACACATCTACGTTTCCAGACACATGGAAAACATCACGTATTACGCCTGTTTTCAAAAAAGGTGACAAGAGTTGTGTAACAAATTATAGACCGATAAGCATTATTAATAACTTTTCAAAAGTCTTTGAAATCATATTACATGATTATTTATATAATTCAATTGGCATGCAGATATCACTGCAACAGCACGGTTTCGTGAGGGGGCCGTTCGACGGTTTCAAATTTATTTTGTTTTACGCAAGACCTTGCCGAATCACTTGATGGGGGTGAGCAGACCGACGTGATTTACACTGATTGCTCTAAGGCCTTTGATCGGCTGGATCATGGGATTCTGTTGGACAAGTTGTTCGCAATTGGCTTTTCGCGTAAGTTATTATCTTTTTTTAAATCATACTTGATAAATCGCTCGAAGTTTGTACAGTGTCTTGGTCAGAATTCTTCTAGCTTTGTTGCCACATCGGGAGTGCCGCAGGGATCACATTTGGGACCACTCCTTTTTAATATATTTATAAATGATCTTACTCGGAGAGCGGGTGTTGAATACCTACTTTATGCTGATGACGTGAAGCTATATTGCAGAATCGGAGACCTGAATGACTGCATAAGACTACAGGATGGCTTTAATCTTGTAAACAATTGGTGTAGTAACAACAAACTCCTTTTGAATGTATCCAAGTGCAATGTAATTACCTTTACAAAAAAAACTGAGTCCCATACAATTCAATTACAGTATGAACGGTCAGGTCCTGGAGTGATGTCAGTCGGTGTCTGATTTGGGTGTTTTGATGGATACTGCCTTGTCTTTTCGTGGCCATATTGCAAAGATTACGGCGGAGAGTTTTAAACTATTGGGTTTCATCATACGTAATAGTGCCGACTTTGTTGAATACGATACTCTAAAATTGCTTTTTAATAGTTTCGTGAGATCACGGCTTGAATACTCAGTTGTTGTTTGGTGCCCCTTTTATCAAGCGCACATTCAAAATATTGAAAAAATTCAAAAGCGTTTTTTAAAGTACGCTAGTTTTAAACTCGATGGAGTATATCCCGAAGTAGGTTATCCCTATGAAAGTCTCTTGGATAGATTTGCGATGGAAAGTTTAGAGGCACGCCGAAACAAAGCCCAAATTATATTTTTACATAAGATAATATCAAACAAAATTGATGCAAACAAAATCTTGCAGTGCCTGCCTTTTCATGTACCTAGAACGGCGGCACGCAATGTGCAAACTTTTAATTTACCAATCCCAAGAACAAATGTCCTAAAATTTTCTCCCCTTTTCCAAATTTGCGAGAAATACAATCAAATGCAGAACCAGCTTGATATTTTCAATTGCAGCGTGACAAAAATAAAAAAAATGTAGTTTTAAAATATGTTCTTAATAAGTTATAATATAATTTTAATATATTATATAATATAATTTTAATTAGGTTTAGTACATTTCATTATGTTATTTTCCCATTCTGTAATTGGAATACTGTAGAATGTGGTAAATAAATAAATAAATAAATAAATAAATAAATATATATATATATATATATATATATATATATATATATATATATATATATATATATATATATATATATATATATAAATATATGTATATATATATATATATATATAACATTTAATTTATGAAGTAAACCCTAAAACTTAGCAACAACGCACCCACATACTCTTAATAAATATGTAGTGTGACATTTAGCTTCTTGTTAAGTCGGAACAAACTTATATGGCCTTAATTTTTATTTTTTCAAGTCAGAGTAATAACATTTTTATTTATTATAGTTTTAACATGAATTAACTACTGAAAAAGAAAATTTGATTTACTTTATTGAATAAATTGTTAAAACTACACGCGCTACACTAAGGTTTAAAATATTAATTTTACGATGAAGTTTCCTACGAAAGATGATATCTGTAAGGCGAGAAAATATTCTGTTGTCTAGAAAATCATCAAATATTAAAAAAGATATAAGAATCAAAAGTTTGACATGGCTGCTAAGATTAAGCTAACTAACTAGCGACTACAAATGATGTAATATAATCTGTAATTAAAACAAAGGATTTTTTAAAGAATTAGAATAATAGGGTTTTGGATGACCATATTTATAATATATCTGAAAGTCATTAAAACCAGCTGTGTATTGGAAAAAATATTAAAATAAAAAGAAAGGTGATAAAAATTAAACGACGTTCAACTTACCATTTAATAAATCGGAAAGTGCCGCACTGCAATTCTCTCAAGGGATTCCTAAAAAGAGTTCAGATACCGTGGGACTCCGTAGAGTCTCCTGTTTAACTAGTGTGCTGTCAGTGTCATTTCCATGGACCCTTGTGTGGCTTTATTGAAACTGAATATATCCAATGGAATATTCCTGGCCACAATCGCCGAGAGTAGCCGAAAGTTCGCCTTTATGCCTGCAGAGCATTCGTAAGCTGCTTTATTTCTTCTCTACATATTTTTTAAGTCTACATGTACTTTTGAAGCATGATTACTTTTAGCTAGGAACAGAGTATAGCGATCAGAATATAGACAATTTTTGCTCCATTCTAGCTTAGCTGACGAATCGTGATACGTCGAAACTCACATGTCGAGGTTGTTCAATAAATAAGAGTCATAAATAATTGCCGAAATATAGATTTTGTTCAATTCCGATAGTTCTTAATTAATTTGTTTCTTCGTTGGGGATTAACACGGCACATATATGTGGCGCTACCTAGCGGTTATTTTAGCAATTGCAACTACCAAAAACATTTCTAAAAATTTTTCTGTGAATCTAAAACATGTAATAGCCATATTTTTTAGTAGTAGTAGCAGATATAATTTTTAGTGTTCCGTACGGAACACTTGTAAAATCATTTCGATGTCTGGTCTGTCTGTCACACCCGATTTTCTCCGAAACTATTTGACATAGAAAGTTGAAATTTGGTACTAATATAGGAATTGATGGCCTCACCAGAGTCGTGTAGTTTTGAAAGTTAAATTTTGACTTAAGAGGGTAGTTTTGGGGGGTGAAATCAGAAGTGAAAAAAAAATTTTTACCAGGTCATCGAACGGGGTGTCAAATGAAAGCCTGTAAACACACGAGTTCAAAAATATATATAATATAAAACATGCGCACACTTTTCTTTGTATCATTTTTGAAAAATCGCGAAAAACCGCTGTCCCCCCTCTTATCTTGAAAAATACTGATCAAAAAATTTTGAAAAAATTCTGAAATATTCTCCACAGGATGTAGATTAAACGAAAATTTTCATGATGGAATCACCTTTAATAATTTATTTGGTATATAAAAAAAAATTTCAAGGTTATCAGTTTTCAGTAAAGATTGGAAGCAAACTTTGTTGAAAACTCATTTGGGGTAAGTTTTGTGAAGTCAGTGATCATTTTATACCACCGTAACAAATTTTTTAGCTAAAATTTGTTCTCAAGTGAATTTGGTTCATTCTACATAACATTACAATATTTACAGTAATTTACTTAAAAAAAAAGACATTAATTATCCAGACATTATTTCAGTACGTCTGTCTCTTTTTTAAAATTAAAAGCTACATTAGTTTTGGTTTGTTTGACTTCCGTTGTTTGATTGCCTTTAATTCGAAAAACCTGTTAAGAGGAAATGAGCCCATTACCAAAGGTGTGGATTTAATATTTGATTATCGTATACGTGTATTCCGACTAATAAAAATAAAAATCAGTGGTGTGTAATACATCTCTTTCTGATTTTTCATAATTTTTTTTTAATTCAATGCAATTACGCTGTTTAGTCTGTTATTATTTTCAAGGAAAAGAATTAAATAAAAATTAAAGGTATTAATACTTTTTAAATTTATATACACGAACAATGCCCAAGTGAACATATATAGTTTTTTTACACCCAAACAGTACTCGTTAGTTTCTACATATGGCAGATAATTCAAAAAACTTTTGTCTAAGAAAATCGGTTAGTACATACTAATTGGTACAAGCTCGTAATAAAATAAATTGATGAAACACAATCCCAAATGGCTGATTTGAATAATAAACTAGAAAATTTATTCTAAATGTGATTGTATTTTTTGACGTCAACAGTGGCGTCAATATTTAGTTTGTCACCCCACAATACAATTTCCGGTAGGTTTTTGTTAGATTCAACAACTTGAGGTCTACGGATATTTGCATGAGTCTGCAAAGCTGTAGATTGAATTCCCGGTCCATTCCAGCCGATCGTTAATGTAAATGACAAAGAGCATAGGAGACAGTATGGAGCCTTGTGGCATACTGGCCTTGTAAGTGAAGGTGGTAAAAAGAAATCCGTCCGCTGTCATTCGTAAAGAACGCTCTCTAAGGAAACACCACACCAGAAGAGAGTAGCCAACAATCCATAGTGTCAAACACTGTCGAATGCCTTGGATATATCAGATGCAACCGCTCGAGATTCTCAAAGCGTTTAATTGCGTTGTTCTAAACATGTGTATCATAAGTTGGAAGATCTCAAGTTTGCTTACGAAAGCCATGTTGATGATCGCTTATAATATTCAATTCTTCATAATATTTTAGAAGATGCCTATTGATAGCCTTTTCAGTGACTTCCTCTGAGCTCGGCTGTAGCCCATTTTCGGCAGGAAAGAAATATTCCCTTTCTGTATATAGGTTGAAAACTCTAGAGAAAACTGGTGTTTGTTTCTCTTGTGCAATTTTTTGAATGCTACTGCAGGTATTCTGTCAGCGCCAGAAATTCTTTTGGTATTTATCTTTATTAAAAATACGTTTTATGATACGCTGTCTGAAGATAATATCGGGCATCCTTGACTACACTATAGGAACGGTTGGTGGTGTTTCCTTGGAAATCTACAGTAGAAAGTGAAGCAAAAAGTTCAGCTAACAAGTTGGGTTTTCCAACTGGTGTTGTAGTAATAGTATTTCCGACCGTCGTGTGATCTGCTCATGGTATATCAGCATGAGAAAATCACCATTATTTTTTGTTATGGCACTATTAAATATAATAATAATAATTTGGTTATATTAACAATAGCTCTTTTTTCTTTTTTTTATTTTTTGAATTTTAAAATCTCATCGTTCAAGAATTAGTTTTTAATTCTTCCTCACGAAATTATTATTGTGAATTAAAAAGAGAAGGAGAACAAGAGAGAGATAGTATAGGTCAGAAGCGTCTAAAATTGTAGAAAATGTGATTTTACTAAAATTTTAAAAACCTCCGAATGGGTACAAAAAAGTAATAAATGTGGCTGTCATTGACCAGGAAAATCGCAGATTTTAATGTAACAGAATTTTATTATACTCTATATAACCGATTTAGTGCCTTGGTTATCATATTTTTTATTTTTCAGAACGAAGTCTACCAAAATGACTCCCCGGAAAAGAACTGTAATAGCTCTACTATTTACTACAAATGCAAGTTTCTTTAATCCAGATCTAGAAACAAAAAGTTTATGTAGATGGCTAAAAGGACTAAAACACCAGAGAAAGTTGTGTCAAAATAAAAAAGGCTTACCAGCATTGCTTCAAGAGATTAGAAAGTTGACACTGAATTCTTGCAAGAGACAATTTGAGTAAGTGTTTCTTTTCAAATTTCAGTCACCAGGGGTTTTGTGCTCTCATTAGATGTTAATAGACTGCATTTTATCATCATTTTTTGAACGTAGAATACGATAAAAAAAAGTTTGTTGTGCGCTAAGCCCACAAAAATCCAAAATAAAATAAAAAATTCGGTTAGCGGTATATATAAACGTTAACCTAATCATAAATGAGGTTGGAAGTATGATTCTCACTACAACTGGAGGGATTAAACCAGCCATTTTATTTTAAATATTTCTTTTTAAACTAAACTAAAAAAAAAATAACCGGCAAGTGCAAGTTGAACTTGCGCAATTAGTGTTCCGTACATTGATTGCTTTTAAAATAAAAAAAAAATATTACGGAGGTATAAAATGATCAGTGACTTCACAAAACACACCCCAAATGAGTTTTCAACAAAGTTTGTTTCCAATCTTTACTGAAAACTGATGACCTCGAAATTTTTGGTTTTCTTTTATATATCAGATAAATTATTAAAGGCAATGCACTCGTGATAATTTTCATTCATCTACACCCCGTGGAGAATATTCCAGAATTTTTTTTAAATTTTTTGATAAATACTTTCCGAGATAAGGCGTGTGTTTTCACAAGCTTTCATTTGACACCATACTCGATTACCTAGTAAAAAAAATTTTTTTTCGCTTCAGAGTTCACCCCCCAAAACTAACCCCTGAAGTCAAAATTTAACTTTCAAAACTACATGGCTCTGATGAGGCCATCGATTCCTATATTATTACCAGATTTCAACTTTCTATGACAAATAGTTTCGGAGAAAATCGGGTGTGACAGACAGACAGACGGACAGACGGATAGATGGACAGACACCGAAGTCATCTTATAAGTGTTCCGTACGGAACACTAATCATTTATATACTATTCGTTTCTAAAATTTCGATATATTTTTTATTTCTTGAGATATTTGCGAAATTTTTTTTTTATTTTTGGATTTGGTAGGCTTAGCGAACACTTTAAAGCAGCAAACTCTTTTATCGTATTCTACGTCCAAAAAACTACTTGTATGCCAAAATGCAACCTGTTAACATTTAACGAGAGCTTTTCGTCAAAATTTGCCTCCGACAACTGGGCTATTTAATATTCTGACTTTTTAGATATGATCATTGGAACTGTTCAAGCAGAAATATGAAGAAGTTTTTTAAAAAGATGTATAGAGAAACGGCCTTTATGTATAGCTTGGCAACATCTGCCTTTATATATATAGTAGCAAAAGCTTGCGCAGAAGGACGATTAGCGAATTGCAAATGTGCCGCCAATCCTACCAAAGCTGACAATATGACAAATTGGCAATGGGGAGGTAAAGGGATCTATAGAATATACTATCTACTATAATTAAGTAACGTGGGAATAATGAAATCACTTTTAAACTACCAGTGAAATTAAATACTTTTGCTAAGAGAGCTACAGTTAAAAGATAATGCTAATTTAAGTCGATCTAACTAAAACACAAGAAAAGGTAGGTCTGTTTATCGACCAAGAGGGCGACCCGAAGTTTTGACTTATCGACTAACCGTTTGCCTAGTTGTTCATTCTATATTGATTTTGCGGCCCCCGTGCTTTGGAATGCCCAGATAAGGCCCAAAATGCGACATCCACAAATGAACTGTCGTTTGACCAATTGAATCAAGTACCACAATATTTGTTGATACTAAAAAAGTCGAGCGCTCCAAAGGGCAGACTCTGCCGAGACCGAGCCCAGCTTTAGGACCTAAAAAATGTCGATCCAAAAATGGACTGTCAAAATCAATATATTTAGTAAATAAGAGGGAGCCTGCCAAAGGCAGACACCGCCAATACCGGAAGACGAAGCTGAACCCGCTTTTTCCTGCCAAAAATGGTCGTTTTTCGAGTTTTTGAATAAATAAAACTACCGAAAAAAATAGCTTCAGGGAAAGGGATTTAGCTTCAATGAAAAAGTCGAATGAGAAATTGAGGCCTAATTTAGAGTGCCCGACAAATTGTACTTTATGAAAGGTAGGATTTTAGGAAAAACTATTGTTTTATCTTTATAAGACTCGGAACTTTTCGCCCCATATTATACTGGTTCTCTGTGAACTCAGTGATCTTTCTATATTCGTGATATGATTCCTCTAAGACGAAACTTTGGAATCTGCCTACACCACATCCATAGAAGGTTGTCGTTTTAGCTTCTTTTCAGGTTCTGAAATTGCTTAATTTACCTTGTACCTTGAACGATATATATGTAGGATGCAACTTTGATAGCTATGCAGTTTGTGACTGTTTTTGCGCTGTCTCTTCGTATATTTCCATCTATATACCAGATGAGTCTGGGAAAATGGTTTCGTTATTCTGGGCTTCCCTCTTTGGTATGGTAGAGTCTTATTGTTAAGTACCTCTTAAGGACCGTTCTTTACTGTTTTTATTCATATGCTGCAATATCCTAAGGTTTGTGTGTTCAGATTCCCTCGGGCAAGCAACTGATGCACCATTAACAATGTGTATGAATTCTGATGTAGTTGCTCGAATTTTACGTTGCAAACTTGGGTGATACTATCAGACCATCAGACCGGTTGTACTGTCGAAATAGTTCTAAATAATCGGGATAACCATTAGCATAAAGCTGAGTAAAACAGCTATAAGTTTAACCAATGATAGTGCTTTCAATTCATTTGTTGTGACTCTCAGTATTCCCAAGTTACTGTTGTTTTAGTATAAGATTTAGTTTTTAGTAATCCGGACTTAAATATTTTTAGGTTGTGGTTATAACACGAAATACGCCACGAGACTCACTAAAAATTTTCTACAACTAAGAAAAAAAGGTGATAATTTATATAACGTTATGAATTACAATAGTGAAGTAGGCATAAAAATAGCACAGAAACAGGAAGAAAAAGTTTGCAAATGTCATGGTTTATCAGGTAAATAAATTGTATTTTCTCTGACACAGATATGGCAAATCGTTATGATATTTGTTAAGTGTTATGTACCAGGTGGCACACAGTGGGAAATAAGTGGAAAAACCCTAAATTTTAAAATACTATTAAAAGTATTATTGTTAATTTTTATTATAGTTTAAATCTCAAAGTTCCTTACCTCGAAAAGCTTTTTTCCAATAGCGTTCACAGAATAAAAACCGGTCAGGTGCAAGTTGAACTTGCACAATTAGTGTTCCGTACGTTGATTGTTTTTAAAATAAAAATTTTTGTTAGGGTGGTATAAAATGATCAGTGACTTCACAAAAACACACCCCAAATGAGTTTTCAACAAAGTTTTTTTCCAATCTTTACTGAAAACTGGTGACCTTGAAATTTTGTTTTTTTTTAAATACCAAATAAATTATTAAAGGTAATGCACTCGTGATAATTTTCGTTCAATCTATACCCCGTGGAGACTATTCCAGAATTTTTTCAAAATTTTTTGATCAGTACTTTTCGAGATAAGGTAGGGGACAGCGATTTTTTAAAACTAATACGAAAGAAAAGTGTGCGCAAGTATTACATTATATATATATATATATATATATAGATATATATATATATATATATATATATATATATATATATATATATATATATTTTTTTTTTTTTTTTCTAAAAAAGTTAACGTTGCTGAACCCGACATAGTTATGTCGGCGCACTCCATTCCCCTAGCATCGTCGCTCAATTTGTTGGGCGTTAGTTTGGGAGCAAATATGTCTTGGCATGAACATGTTGCAGGCATAGCAAGGAGAGCTTCTCAAAAGTTGGGAATATTATTTAGAACCAGAAAGCTTTACACCCCACAACAACTGTTAATTCTTTACAAAGCCCAAATTCGACCAACTATGGAATACTGCTCCCACGTTTGGGGCTCCGCTCCCAAACATACACTGCATTTGTTGGATTCTGTTCAGAGAAGAGCGGTCCGTCTGATTGGGGACCCGGAATTGACCGGCGGCCTTGAGTCTGTTCTACAAGTATTTTCATGGAAAGTGTTCGAAGGATGTAGCCCCGCTTAATTCCTCCTAAAGCGGTGCATGTTAGAAATACACGGCGCGCTGGTGCTTCGCATCCGTATGAGGTTCAGCTTGTTACTCCGCGTACAACGCTTTTCAAGCAATCTTTTATATGGAGAACGTCATCCCTTTGGAATAATTTGCCCAGCGCTGTGTTTCCCACCGAGTACAATTTACAGCGATTCAAGAACAACGTGAATCGCTTTTTCCGCACACGTGCCGGTCCTGGAGCGCTTTAGGGACTTCCCTGCAGCACGTGTGCTAGACCAATAAAAAAAAAAAAAATATATATATATATATATATATATATATATATATATATATATATATATATATATATATATAACACATGGGCTGAAAAGTCCCGGGCCTAACAAAGAAAACACGGTTTTTTTGGTTCAAAATTAGCTTTATTCATCAACGTAATCTCCATCAAGAGCAACGCAATCATTCCAGCGCCGCTCTAACATTTCAATACCACTTTTGTAGAACGATTTATCTTTTGCCTCAAAATAGGCCTCAGTTTCAGCGATAACCTCTTCATTCGTGCGAAATTTCTTACCGGCGAGCATTTTTTTCAGGTCTGCGAACAGCCAGTAGTCGCTGGGAGCCAAATCTGGCGAATACGGTGGATGTGGGAGCAATTCGAAGTTCAATTCATGTAGTTTTGCCATTGTTTTGATTGACTTGTGACACGGGTGCGTTGTCTTGATGAAACAAAATTTTTTTCTTTGCCATACGCGGTCGTTTCTTTGCAATTTCGGGCTTCAAACGCTCCAATAACGCTATATAATATTCACTGTTGATGGTATTTCCTTTCTCAAGATAGTCGATGAATATTACACCACGCACATCCCAAAATACCGAGGCCATAACCTTTCCAGCCGATTGTTGTGCTTTCGAGCGCTTTGGACGAGGTTCACCAGTTGCTGTCCACTCAGATGACGATCGTTTTGATTCCGGAGTGAAGTGATGGATCCATGTTTCATCCATTGTCACATATCGACGCAAAAATTCCGGTTGTTACGTTTAAACATGGCCAAACACTGCTCAGAATCATCAACACGTTCTTATTTTTGATCAACAGTGAGCAAACGCGGCACCACTTTGAACAGAGCTTTCTCATAGTCAAATGCTCATGCAATATAAAGCCAACACGTTCTTTTGATATCTTTACGATGTCAGCTAACTCACGCGACTTCACTTTTCGATCATTCAAAACGATTTTATGGATTTTTTTTTTGATGTTTTCTGGTGTTACCGCCTCATTTGGACGTCCACTGCGTTCTGCATCATCGGTGTCTCTACGACCATGTTTGAAGTCAGCAAACCAACGTTTTAATTGTTGTTTCTGATGGAGCGGAGTCCCCATAACACTTTTCAAGCCATTGCTTCGCTTGAACGGTATTTTTTCCCATCAAGAAGCAGTGTAAAATTAAAACACGAAATTGTTTTTGATCCATTGTTTTGAAAATAACAAAAGTAGCGTCACTCTTAGCACAATAACTCACAAACTAATGAATAGAATATCATGAAATTTTAACAGCTGTCTTTTGAAGGTTAGTATTAACTGAAAAAAAGGTGACTGCAATAAAACTAGCGCCATCTATGTGTTAGGCCCGGGACTTTTCAGCCCATGTTATATATATATATATATATATATATATATATATATATATATATATAATATATATATATATATATATATATATATATATTTTACTCGTGTTTTCACAAGCTTTCATTTGACACCACACTCGATGACCTAGTAAAAAAAAATTTTTTTTCACTTCCGATTTCACCCCTCAAAACGAACCCCTTAAGTCAAAAATTTATGTTACGGTGGTATAAAATGATCAGTGACTTCACAAAACACACCCTAAATGAGTTTTCAACAAAGGTTGTTTCCAATCTTTACTGAAATCTGATGACCTTGAAATTTTTGTTTTTTTTTTTTATGTACAATATAAATTATTAAAGGTAATGCACTCGTGACAATTTTCGTTCAATCTACACCCCGTGGAGAATATTCCAGAATTTTTTCGAAATTTTTTGATAAGTACTTTTCGAGATAAGGCCCGGGACAGCGATTTTTCGCGAATTTTTAAAAATAATGCAAAGAAAAGTGCGCGTAAGTATAATATTATATATATATTTTTTACTCGTGTTTTCACAAGCTTTCATCTGACACCACACTCGATGACCTAGTAAAAAAATTTTTTTTTCACTTCCGACTTCACCCCCCAAAACTAACTCCTTAAGTCAAAATTTAATTCTCAAAACTACATGGCTCTGATGAGGCCATCAATTCCTATATTATTACCAAATTTCACCTTTCTATGTTAAATAGTTTCGGAGAAAATCGGGTGTGACAGACAGACAGACAGACAGACAGACAGACAGACACCGAAATGATCTTATAAGTGTTCCGTACGGAACACTAATAAAAACGGCCCCCAAAGTAACCCGAACAAGAGATTACTGCTTACACACGATCTTTGTATGGAAATTTCTTTCGAAATAGTGAACTCTAAATTGCTTATAACGTTTTTTCAGTGGTTTTTATTCTTCAAGGAACTGTTCAAAATTAAGCAATCATGCAGCGTACATGAGTACATTACCGATTTTTACTTCGATGAAAATGGAAGTATGGTGACAGTTTCTGTTTTGCTTGAGTTTTAAAGGCTAGCTTCACTCGCCTCCAAAGAACCTCTTGTTTGCTTAGATAGCAGGTACTGTGAGGTTCTATTTCCCCCCCCCCCCCCCCCCAAATATCACCGAATGCAATTTTGCTTGGTAGTCCAGTAAACAGGGGACAAAAAGTGGTAATTTCAGGAAAACATATAGAAGTTTTTTTTCTCAACTGTTGTTCATGTTTTTTGGGGTGCCGAATCTGAATTTCAACTTTGTTACCTCTAGACAAGGCGAAATCGGCGCCATCGTTGGAAAAAATTTTCTAATTGAATTTTTTTTCATAACCTTCTCCAGGAGATGCCCCTGAAAGAGGATCAACATGTCGCCGGGCGGTAACCTGGTCCGAATTTGTTTTTAAACAAATTTTTTTTAAACAAAGTCCAAAAAATTGAAATTTTCGCCCCGGAAATTGGACCATTTTGAACAAAAAATGTCTCTTGTGAATTTTCTCTAAAATGCGCCGTTTTCGAGATATCGGCGATTTTAGGTGCGAGAAAACGCGAAAATGGCCACTTTCACCTCCCAATATCGGGGTCAAAAATTAAAATTTTCAATGTTGCCAAGTGTCCAAATTAAAGTTTGAGATCTCCTCTACAAATTACCGTAGGAAATATTGCAATATCTTCATTTTTAAATATTGTTTTTTAACAGTTAACAAATTGCGTTCGAGCGCCCGCGGCTGCATCGAAACTGTATACATAGATATATACGCAACGCCCGTACGTAGGCGCACGGAACTGTATACGCACTGCGATGCTCTATAAAGCTTTGTTTCTTGATTTCTTATTAAAATTAATATATTTGAAAAGTATGTAAAAAATATTTATTTATTAAAGAGTAATTGTTATATCAAATTTAATTATTATAACAAATGAATATAAATAAAAATTCAATATTCGATTAGGATGGTAGAAGAATTAAAACAATTTTATGAAATATAACTTATATATATTTAATAGAATTTTCGCAAATATTTAAATTACACCCACACATGAGTATACAACTTACGTTGTTGCTTTTGCAATTACATGCATTAGTTTTACAATTTTTTGTACATTTACATTGCCTAATTAACGAATCTGGTATCGAATTTTTTAACATGAATTTGGGTAACAATTCACCTGTTTCTATAGTGTAACCAAATTCTGTTGCATCTAAATGTCGATACCGAGAATACAATGACATTTTCCATATGTACGTTTGTAGTGAAGCTCGTGAAATGTGCAATTTTAAAGCATCGGATGTACATGGAATTTTTCCAAAATTAATACCCATCCCACAAGAACGTTCTAAAATTATTTGTCTAGCATTATCTGCTGTTTCTCCAGCTTTATTCAAAATTTTCAAATACAATTTTTCTAATGCATTGAATTCCATGGCATTTAATTGTAAGCCAGTACCAAGTGGGGTTAATGCATTTTGAGTATCTAAATCAAAGACTAAATCTAAAGCTTTATTTTTAGTACCTACTTTACTAGTAGTATCACAGCCTGTAAACGTATGTAAAGCAGGTAAAACTTGACAAACTTGACTAGTTAAATATTCAGCAGCTACATTACAAGACAATAATCTTGGCTTCTGACCAACTACTTTAAAATACAATCCTGTACAACCAATTAATTTGAAAAAGCTCCAATAATGAATTGCTAATATAAAAACGTCGGTATCAACGGAATGAATTATTATTTCAGAATTATAAGGTAACATATATCGAGCATGACAAAATATCCTTGTATCAGCCTCTAAGTGATTGTTTTCTAACTCAATAATTTCATGTATATTATTTCCCTGTATACAATAGCACTTTTCAATGTTATAGAATCCACCTGATATTATTAATTGTTGAGTGTGACTTAATGCAACGTAATTTACAGCATTATCAGATGAATATTGAACCAATTGAAACTTATTATTTGTATTCATCATTAAAGTTTTAATATTTTTTGGAATTTTTGTATCACAGTTTTGAATAAATATATTCGCGCCTACGTACGGGCGTTGCGTATATATCTATGTATACAGTTTCGATGCGGCCGCGGGCGCTCGAACGCAATTTGTTAACTGTTAAAAAACAATGTTTAAAAATAAAGATATTGCAATATTTCCTACGATAATTTGTAGAAGAGATCTCAAACTTTAATTTGGACACTTGGCAACATTGAAAATTTTAATTTTTGACCCCAATATTGGGAGGTGAAAGTGGCCATTTTCGCGTTTTCTCGCACCTAAAATCGCCGATATCTCGAAAACGGCGCATTTTAGAGAAAATTCACAAGAGACATTTTTTGTTCAAAATGGTCCAATTTACCTAAAAAAACTTGTTCCGGGGCGAAAATTTCAATTTTTGGACTTTGTTTAAAAAAAAATTGTTTAAACAAATTCGGACCAGGTTACCGCCCGGCAACATGTTGATCCTCTTTCAGGGGCATCTCCTGGAGAAGGTTATGAAAAAAAATTCAGTTAGAAAATTTTTTCCAACGATGGCGCCGATTTCGCCTTGTCTAAAGGAACTGTTCAAAATTAAGCAATCATGCAGCGTACATGAGTACATTACCGATTTTTACTTCCATGAAAATGGAAGTATGGTGACAGTTTTTGTTTTGCTTGAGTTTTAAAGGCTAGCTCCACTCGCCTTCAAAGAACCTCTTGTTTGCTTAGATAACAGGTACTGTGAGGTTCTATTTCCCGCAAAGAACGCCACCAAATATCACCGAATGCAATTTTGCTTGGTAGTCCAGTAAACAGGGGACAAAAAGTGGTAATTTCAGGAAAACATATAGAAGTTTTTTTCTCAACTGTTGTTCATGTTTTTTGGGGTGCCGAATCTGAATTTCAACTTTGTTACCTCGTAAATCATGTGAGGTTTGAGTAAAATGCTAAAACGGCGAAAAAATGCTCTTTTTCAATTTTTCTTTAACTTTTCTCAAAACTACGTACTTTTCGATAAAAGTATTCCTATATAACTACACTAAATTTCCAACAAGTTATGTTCTATAGGTTTTTTTCACAGCCGAGCGACTTGGCCACTAGTGCGCTTTGAAATTTCGTGATATTTCGAACATAGCGCTAAGCCAAAACACCCCAAATGAATTTTCAACAAAGTTTGTTTCCGATCTTTACTGAAAACTGGTGACCTTGAAATTTTTGTTTCCTTTTATATACCAGATAAATTATTAATTAATTAAATTATTAATAGGCTCGTGATAATTTCCGTTCAATCTATACCCCATGGAGAATATTTCACAATTTTTTCAAAATTTTTTGATCAGTACTTTTCGAGATAAAAGGGGGGACATAGACAAGGCGAAATCGGCGCCATCGTTGGAAAAAATTTTCTAATTGAATTTTTTTTCATAACCTTCTCCAGGAGATGCCCCTGAAAGAGGATCAACATGTTGCCGGGCGGTAACCTGGTCCGAATTTGTTTAAAACAAATTTTTTTTAAACAAAGTCCAAAAATTGAAAGTTTCGCCCCGGAACAAGTTTTTTTAGGTAAATTGGACCATTTTGAACAAAAAATGTCTATTGTGAATTTCTCTCTAAAATGCGCCGTTTTCGAGATATCGGCGATTTTAGGTGCGAGAAAACGCGAAAATGGCCACTTTCACCTCCCAATATTGGGGTCAAAAATTAAAATTTTCAATGTTGCCAAGTGTCCAAATTAAAGTTTGAGATCTCTTCTACAAATTACCGTAGGAAATATTGCAATATCTATATTTTTAAACATTGTTTTTTTAACAGTTAACAAATTGCGGTCGAGCGCCCGCGGCCGCATCGAAACTGTATACATAGATATATACGCAACGCCCGTACGTAGGCGCGAATATATTTATTCAAAACTGTGATACAAAAATTCCAAAAAATATTAAAACTTTAATGATGAATACAAATAATAAGTTTCAATTGGTTCAATATTTATCTAATAATGCTGTAAATTACGTTGCATTAAGTCACACTCAACAATTAATAATATCAGGTGGATTCTATAACATTGAAAAGTGCTATTGTATACAGGGAAATAATATACATGAAATTATTGAGTTAGAAAACAATCACTTAGAGGCTGATACAAGGATATTTTGTCATGCTCGATATATGTTACCTTATAATTCTGAAATAATAATTCATTCCGTTGATACCGACGTTTTTATATTAGCAATTCATTATTGGAGCTTTTTCAAATTAATTGGTTGTACAGGATTGTATTTTAAAGTAGTTGGTCAGAAGCCAAGATTATTGTCTTGTAATGTAGCTGCTGAATATTTAACTAGTCAAGTTTGTCAAGTTTTGCCTGCTTTACATGCGTTTACAGGCTGTGATACTACTAGTAAAGTAGGTACTAAAAATAAAGCTTTAGATTTAGTCTTTGATTTAGATACTCAAAATGCATTAACCCCACTTGGTACTGGCTTACAATTAAATGCCATGGAATTCAATGCATTAGAAAAATTATATTTGAAAATTTTGAATAAAGCTGGAGAGAAACAGCAGATAATGCTAGACAAATAATTTTAGAACGTTCTTGTGGGATGGGTATTAATTTTGGAAAAATTCCATGTACATCCGATGCTTTAAAATTGCACATTTCACGAGCTTCACTACAAACGTACATATGGAAAATGTCATTGTATTCTCGGTATCGACATTTAGATGCAACAGAATTTGGTTACACTATAGAAACAGGTGAATTGTTACCCAAATTCATGTTAAAAAATTCGATACCAGATTCGTTAATTAGGCAATGTAAATGTACAAAAAATTGTAAAACTAATGCATGTAATTGCAAAAGCAACAACGTAAGTTGTATACTCATGTGTGGGTGTAATTTAAATATTTGCGAAAATTCTATTAAATATATATAAGTTATATTTCATAAAATTGTTTTAATTCTTCTACCATCCTAATCGAATATTGAATTTTTATTTATATTCATTTGTTATAATAATTAAATTTGATATAACAATTACTCTTTAATAAATAAATATTTTTTACATACTTTTCAAATATATTAATTTTAATAAGAAATCAAGAAACAAAGCTTTATAGAGCATCGCAGTGCGTATACAGTTCCGTGCGCCTACGTACGGGCGTTGCGTATATATCTATGTATACAGTTTCGATGCAGCCGCGGGCGCTCGAACGCAATTTGTTAACTGTTAAAAAACAATATTTAAAAATGAAGATATTGCAATATTTCCTACGGTAATTTGTAGAGGAGATCTCAAACTTTAATTTGGACACTTGGCAACATTGAAAATTTTAATTTTTGACCCCGATATTGGGAGGTGAAAGTGGCCATTTTCGCGTTTTCTCGCACCTAAAATCGCCGATATCTCGAAAAAAAAAACTTGTTCCGGGGCGAAAATTTCAATTTTTGGACTTTGTTTAAAAAAAAAATTTGTTTAAACAAATTCGGACCAGGTTACCGCCCGGCAACATGTTGATCCTCTTTCAGGGGCATCTCCTGGAGAAGGTTATGAAAAAAAATTCAATTAGAAAATTTTTTCCAACGATGGCGCCGATTTCGCCTTGTCTAACAGCGATTTTTTAAAAATAATATGAAGAAAAGTATGTGTAAGTATTAAATTATATATATTTTTGAACTCGCGTTTTTACATGCTTTAATTTGACACCCCACTCGATGAACTAGTAAATTTTTTTTTTCACTTCCGATTTCACCCCCCAAAACTAACCCCTTAAGTAAAAATTTAACTTTCAAAACTCCACGGCTCTGAGGTGGCCATTCATTTCTATATTAGTACCAAATTTCAACTTTCTATGTCATATAATTTCGGAGAAAATCGGGTATGACAGACGGATAGACACCGAAGTGATCTTGTAGGTGTTCCGTACGAAACACTAAAAATACATTGGGATTGGCACCACACATAAGTAACTGATATTATTGAAGTACTTCAGGGAGTTTTTTCCATTTTTCGGGTGTTTTGCTCTACTTTCTGGCATGCTGCGAAGTTTCAGAAACGTGTATTTAGTTATATTTCTGTAGCGAGCATGTAAACAAACAAGTTTTAACATTTTCTCGAAAATGAATAAAATTGAAGTGTGAGCTGTTTTAGCTGTTTTAAAAGGTTTAATTCCTACGGACAATTAAATGTCCCTTAAATGATTTTTCCGTTCCTTTTTGGAATGATTAAATAGTGGGCTGCTGAATTTAAACTTGGCCGTACATCCATTCAAAACAATAAACGCTCAGGACGTCCGAAAATCTCTACCTTGTGCTTATGAACTACCTTGAGAAAGGTAAAACCATCCCCGGGAGTATTATGCTTCACTACTGGACCAATGGAAAGGCGTTATTCAGGCAAAAAATCACGATAATGCACCTTCACATATGTCTCGGATTGTTGCTGCAAAACTGTATGTTCTTCGCTTGGAAGTGCTCCCACGTCCACCGTAGTCGACAAATTTGGCCACTTTTATTCCAGGGATTGCTTTGAGAATGTGTAACGTTTGAAAAAATGTTGCCCCAAGCTTGGGCGTAATTTTGTAAGGTGTTAACTTGCCCGCACTTTTGTACCCTGTGAAAAGTTGTTTGTCCCACGCTTGAGCACAATTTTCTTGCAGCCCCGCTGTAATTTCTGATAATGAATTGAGTGACTAATGATTTTAAAAGAACTAAAGAAATTAAACAAACCCTAGCTCAGTTTTCCTTGGTAGAGAGATATGGGTAAGAGATAATTTTTGTACGTCTTTTTGGAATTTTTTTTCTATTTTTTAAAAAGCTTTAGCTGTACAAATTTTGGGCACCATTCATTTTAAAATAGAAAGGATCTAACTCCAGCTAAAAAAATGAAAAAATACTGAGAGGGTGTGTTCTGTTGGTAAATAAAAAAAATCAGTATGGTACAGCCGTTCTTATCCTGAAAAGTAAGATAGGTATTCAGTGAGACACTAGCTTTAATCAACAAAAAGAAAATTTATTCATGTTTTTAAAAATAAAAAGTTCTAACCTTTGCAGTCCTATAAAAAGATTCTAGCCTAACTAGTAGTTATTACATTTAAATTCTGATCTATGACAACCCCCGAAGACGAAAAATGGTGCTTTTCACTTCACTTAATTTATTCAAGTTTTAAATTACTGTTAAGGCACTACTCGGGGACAGGTCAATTGCAGTATGCTTTGGTAACTTACTGTTCTTATTCCTGCTTTGATGGATTACGACCGATTTCACTTTTTTTAGCAAACACTTCGAGAGCCCACTACGGCTTTTCGTTAAGAAACTGGTGCTTTACTTAGCTCGCATGATGGTTGTTATGAGCTTCTTTTCTAGCTCAGTCGAAGGAAGCTTATTTGGCGGCTCCGATGCTGTTAGCCTCGCCTACTCGGCGGCTGGATGGAAATTCTCCACTCGGCGGCTGGATGGAAATTAGCCTAGACAGTCGTTTCTCGGACCCTTAAATAAACCATGCAAACTCTGCCGGTAACATGGCGCCGCCGGAACCAAAACTGCGGATACACACATTTCACCAATCGCGGCGTAGCGGTAGATTCGGTCAGGAACCCGCACTGCACAGTATATATCGAACGTCTTGGAATCTCTGTTTAATATACCGTTCGATACCAAAATGAAAATAAGTACAATTTGAAGTGAAAAATCAGTAACATTACATGGTCTTAAAATCTAGGAAAAAATGAATGTTACAAGTGTTTTTTTTTTTTTTTTTTTTTTTTTCCAAATTTTGAGCACCGGCACCGCCTATTTGAGGATATTTATAAATTCTAACCTAGAACGAAAGCAGAAAACTTCTAGCTCCTAAACTAATATTGTCATTTCCAAAATATTGTCTTATTAACAACTAGCCGTGCCCGCGGCTCCGCTCGCGTGGACTTGATTCACCTTTATCGTCACTCGTTATGTTTATATTATTATATAGCTCGAGGGGCCTTAAAGGCCCATGGTTGCATACTTGTCTACACTTCTTTTTGTATCCTGTTAGCTTTTCCCAGAGCGGGATGCCCATCAACTCCAGATCTTGCTTTACTGCCTGAATCCATATAGATCGAAATCTACCCTTACCTCTTCTTCCAACCACTCCTCTTATTAGGGCTTGCTTTGCCTGTCTTTCTTCCTTCATCCTTGCCACGTGTCCCAACCATCTTAATCGCTGGCTTCTTATGATTTGGCTTATAAGGGGTTTCGTATATACGCATTTTAATTCGTAGTTTGTTCTTCTTCTCCACAGTCCCTCGTCTTTCCTTCCTTCATAGATTCTTCTCAAAGCTTTCCTTTCCCACACCTCCAACGTCTCCTTTTCTCTTGCATTCAGTTTCCACGTTTCGCATCCATATGTCACCGTGGGTTTGACAACTGTCGCATATATGTTTTCTTTTGCTTTTCTTGATACATTCTTTGATTTCAATATTGGATTCATTGCCCCCAAACATATCTGTCCTTTCGCTATTCTTTCTTGAGTTTCCGTCCTTTCTTGTCCACTCTCTGTTATTATTACTCCCAGATAATTACGTTTGTCTACTTTTTCAAACATATATCTTTTCCCTAAGTTGTTTATTATGGTATATCTAAAATTTTGTTGTTTTTATTATCCTTCTTCTTCGCTCTTGCAATCACTGCTACATCATCCGCATAGGCCAAACATTGGCAGGTTTGTTGGTATATCGTTCCGTTTGTTTTTATTTCTGACTCCTGGATTATCTTCTCTAGTACCAAATTAAATAGACATGTCGACACGGGATCCCCCTGTCTTAATCCTCTCTTCACCTTAAACTTGTCTGATACTTTGCCCTCAACCAACACTCCATTTTCTGTATCATTCAGGGTCATTCTCATAATGCGAATCAATTTACTTGGAATTTTTAGTTCTTCCATAATCTTGTAGAGTCCTTCTCTATTTACAGAGTCATATGCTTTTCTGAAAGCCACAAAGACCAAGTGTAGTGCCAAATTTTGTTCTAAGGTATTATCTTGGATTTGCTTAATCGAAAATATCTGGTCTGTAACCGAACTATTTTTCCTCAATCTACACTGGTACTCTTCCAGAATAGACTCGGCTTTTTTCTTCTAGTCTGTTTTTGATAGTCACCACTACTATCTTGTACACGACATCCAGTAAGGCTACTGGTATATAATTAGCACATATAGTTTTTTCTCCTTTTTTGTATATTAGACAAATGAGCGACTCTCTCCAGCTCACTGGCATCTTTTCTGTTTCCCATATTTCTTACACCAACCGGCATATTTCATTTTCCAAATCTACTCCTCCAGCTTTTATCATTTCTACTGTTATACAATTTCAACCCGGGGCCCTATTTTTTTTGGGTTCTGAGTATTTCTCTTGTTTTTTCTTTGCAGGGTTTGTTTGTACCTTCCTGCCCTTCAGTTACTTTTGCTTCCTATTTCTCATTCAACTCTTCATTTTTATCTCCATTCAATTTTTCTTTAAAGTATTCCGCCCATCTATTCAGTCTTTCTGCCAAGTATACTGCTAAACTTCCATCTTTTTTCCTATGGTACATATTAGCATTTTGTCTCTGTTTATTCCCTTTGTATTTTATAAAAAAAAAAAACATGTAAATCGGATAAGTGGTTCTTGAGTGCTAAGCGCACTAATGGCCAGACAGACAGACAGAGAGATGTTACGTTTTATATATATTATAGATTTTTTTGATATGTATTAAATTAAGAATAAAAAAAAGAGAGACGTTGCATTTTTTATATTACAGATATTCTTTGCTACATGATATTGTTCCAAACAGACATATTATAGATTATAGATATTCTCCGCTACATAATATTGTTCCATTTTTTATTATTTAGGCTGTATATTGCAAGAGAACGCGCTAGCGGCAAACTTTTTGCCGATTTTATTCACTGTTATCGTCACTGCCTATCGTAATAAAATATAGCCTATAATCTGGCCCGAGAACATATATATGTTTAAAAAAAAAGTACGTAAATCGGATAAGTGGTTCCCTAGTGATAAGTGCACTAACAGACAGACAAACAGACAGATAAACAGACAGAGATACAATGCATTTTATATATATTATAGATAAGCAATAATTTTATTAAAGTTCATAGTCGTTGCGCTGAAAATGTACTACTGCGAAATCACAATAATACTAAAGAAAATTTTTTTAACAGAGTGACTTGTTTAATACAGCAAATACGTTTATCATTTATAACAGGAAACATGAAACAAAAACGTATTTAAAATTAACAATTATAAGTTCAAATTAGTATTAACTAGTACAAATGAACAAAGTTCATATTTCAATAATTATATTATTATGTACTGTTCTCTCATCTGTCGAACCATCTCTAGACGCATTTCGTCATATCACGATTCAATATTTGAGCTAGAACCGACAGAGAAGAGAACAGAACTGAAAGTACCTATCACAGTACTAGAGCAAAGAGTCAGTTCGGGAACCACAGTTAAAGAGGATCTAAGCTTTTAGAGTTCCGATGCATTAGCAGGCATTGGGTCCTGGTTGTTACTTGGCGACCTCGTTTACTGATTACCGTCCCCTTTGCAAACAGCTCCACCTTCAGTATTTTCCTATTAGATTACTCAAAAAAACAGAAACTTTTAAAAAAATAATCGACCAAGTACAAGTCGCAAGTTTTTGTTAAGGAAGTATAAAATGATCAATGACTTCACAAAACACACCTCAAATGAGTTTTCAAAAAGTTTTTTACGATCTTTACTGAAAACTAATTTTTGTTTTTTTTTTAAATACCCGATAAATTATCAAAGGTAATGCACTCGTGATAATTTTTGTTCAATCTACACCCTGTGGAGAATATTCTAATTTCTTCAAAATTTTTTGATCAGTGCTTTTCGAGATAAGGAGGAAGTGATTTTTTGCAATTTTTTAAAAATAATTCAAAGAAAAGTGTACTACATTATATTCCAGGTGTACAAGTATGAAATGCGGATTTCAGACGACAGATGGGGCACCAATGCAGTTTGTGCTATAAAGATTTGACACTGCGCCATTTTCTTATGTCATGAACAAGTGTCAAACGCGCACGAGTGATAAATTGGAAAAGTGCTGTGTTCTTGTGTTCAATATGTCGAAATTTATACCGAACAAAGAGCATTCGCGGATAGCATTAATTTTTTGTTTTCCTTTGAAGAAAACAGCTGTCGAATCATACCGATTACTTCGAGAAGCTTATGGTGAATATGCTCCATCGTAAGATACGTGTGAACGATGGTTTCGGCGTTTCAAAAGTGGTGACTTCGATGTTGTAGACAAGGAACGTGAAAAAAACCGCCAAAAAAAATACGAAGATGTGGAATTGCAAGTATTGTTGGACGAAGATGATCCGCAAACACAAAAACAACTCGCCCAGCAATTGGGCGTTAGTCAACAAGCTGTTTCCAATCGGCTACGAGAGATGGGAAAGATTCAGAAGACCGGTAGATGGGTACCACATGAGTTGAACGACAGGCAAACAGAAAAGCGCAAAAACACGTGTGACATTTTCCTCGCTCGTTACAAAAGGAAGTCGTTTTTGCATCATATAGTTACAGGGGATGGAAAGTGGATTTATTGTGAGAATCTCAAGTGCAAAAAATCATAGGTAGACCCAGGCGCACCATCCACATCGACCACAAGACCGAATCGCTTTGGCAGAAAGACGATGTTCTGTGTTTGGTGGGACCAGAGGGGCGTAGTCTATTATGAGCTGTTAGAACCTGGGGAAAGGGTTAATACTAAACGTTACCAACAACAGTTGACCAATTTGAACCGTTCGCTGCTTAAAAAAAGGCCAGAATACCGAAAGAGGCAACACAAAGTCATTTTTCTTTAGGACAATGCTTCATCATATACGGCAAAACCAGTTCGCGACACGTTGGAAGCACTCAGCTGGGAAGTTCTACCCAATGCGGCTTACTCACCAGACTTGGCTTCTTCCGATTACCACTTGTTTGCATCGATGGGTCACGCACTTGCTGAGCAGCGCTTTGGTTAGTACGAAGATGTGAAAAAATGGCTCGATGAATGGTTCGCAGCAAAAGAGGAAGCTTTTTACTGGCGTGGTATTCACAAATTACCCGAAAGATGAGAAAAATGTATAATAAGCGATGGAGCATACTTTGAATAAAGCACTTTTTATCATTCTTCCGAAATTAACATGTTTTTCTAGAAAAAAAAATCCGCATTTCATACGTGTACACCTGGTATGTCTTTTTAAAACTGTTTTTACAAGCTTTCATTTGATCCCCTACTCCATGACCTGGTAAAAATATTTTTTTTCACTTCCGATTTCACCCCCCAACACTAACCCCTTAAGTCAAAATTTAAATTTCAAAATTAGACGGCTCTGATGAGGCCATCAATTCCTATATTATTGCCAAATTTCAACTTTCTACGTCAAATAGTTTTGGAGAAAATCGAATTTTCTCTATATTTCAGAATCAATTTAAAAATATATTTTTAGGTTCCTGCTCATTACAGATTTGCTGGAAACGTCTCAAACCTTTTGATGCAATCGCTCACAATCTCAAACAACTATACCACAGAGCCATCCAAATAGAATCTCACAACAACTTGCATGACCTAGAAGTTCACAAAAAGAAGAGGAATCTAGTATATTTGGAAAATTCTTCTAATTATTGTGATCCTTACGGAACCAATGGCGTAACAACTGCTGGGAGAAGGTGTAAAGATATCGATAACTGCGCGACCCTATGCTGTAGCAGGGGATATGATATATCTAAGTTTACCGTTTATGATAAATGTCACTGTAAATGGCGTAATGATACTATTGATTTGATTTGTGATGAGTGTTCCAGGGAAGAGACTCATTATTACTGCAAATAATTTCTTAGAAAATAATTAATCCATTATATTTCTATTATGCTTCGTAAAAACTTAAAACAACACATTGTGAATTAAAGGAATAGAGTACTATTTATAAAGTGGTTTCTAGGGACGACGAGGAAAATTCTGTGATGTTAATGGTTATTTTATATTTAGAAGATAGTGAAGTGAGGTAAAATTGGTAGTGTTCTAAATATGGTAATCTCCAGGATCTAACACTAATAGTGTATTCTCTTTAATAAACTTCTTATTACAATTATAAACTCTCCTAATAATAACACCGCACAACATCATTCCTATTGCATAAAATATTACATATGATTCTGAATGTGTTTTTCACGCTTATTTCAAATATCTAGTCGGTTTTCTTGTAGCAGCTCTAGTTTTACGGATATGAGATGAGAGGACTTTTAATAAAAAAATATAATTTTTCGAGTTATAACATTTTATTAAACACATCTAACTTGAATGAAATTTCCTTTTATACTATTTTCTCGCATGAGTCGACTTACGAGTACTATTCTAAATGCTCCAACAATAATCAGCCATCATATTTACTTTCCAATGACCCTGGTATTGCTCCTCCATGGTGCGAATATTCTGGTGGAAGCGTTCCCCTTGTTCCTCGCTTAAATCCCCAGATTTTCTGGAAAATGGTCTAGATAACTGTGGAGGAGGCGTAGCTTTACACTCATGTTGCATCCAAGTTGCTAGAAGTGCAGCATTAGCTGCTCGATCTGTTGAGAATAGTCGTTAAATATTTTATTTCCCAACAAATTTCTCACTACCCAAACGAACTCATCCCACGCATATTTTTCATTATCTATCACATAACGGGTGAAAATTGGATCATTTATTAATTTCCTGATTTGTGGGCCGTTAAAAATGCCGGCTTTTAACTTTTCAGTACTCAATTTTGGAAACATTCTTGAAATGTACTGAAAACATTTTCCGTCTTTATTGAGCGCCTTTACATACTGTTTTATTAGCCCCAGTTTGATACGTAAAGGAGGCAGTATTATGCGATCTCTGGGCAGGAGTGGATGATTTATTACATGCAGCCTCCCAGAGATTAGAGCTTCCCTAGAAGGCCTTCTAGTCTAGTGCTCATCTTTAGCTCTGTTGTCCCATAAGCATATGAAACGGGGATTTTTCGTATAACCGCCCTGTTGGCCCAAGAGGAAATTGAACATTTTCAGAACCACACATAAAATCCACTTATGTTCATTGTACTTAATCTCATTCATAACTAAAGAATAGTCTCTTTGACTTTGGTTGAAAGTATAAAAGGCAAACAGCCTAGCTTGTTACCGTTATGCAAGAGTATACATTTAAGACTACGTTTTGATGAGTCTATAAATAAACGCTACTCGTTTGAGTCATATTTTTGTAATTCCATTGCAGCCATTAGACCAGGAATATCACTGCAAAATACAAAATCATCCTCTTTAGAAAAGAAAAGGAGCAAATTCTTTTCCCTAGTGCGGTCACACGAGGTATTCGATTATTTTGACAATAGATGTATTTCTTTTAAACAGGAAGCTAAAAGTTCTGATACCTCTTTAGACAGTCCAAGATCTCTTACCAAATCATCTAGGTTACTTTGGTTGAGTGGTCAAGGATCTCCGGGGCAATCAAAGTCACTATTCTTACTATCGGTCACTATCATTTGTTGCTGAACTCATTTGGATGTTCCTGGAATGTAGATGGATGTGATACTAATGTATCACTGAAACTAACGATAGGTCTAGTAGCAGACTGTAAGGTAGGATAAATCCAATTAGAACGATTGTTGCGGTTTATACCTGTAATTTTCATCATCATGATGATTTGATGATTCACGCCACATCATCGGAGTTTTGTACTTGAACAATGGTCTTTTCTTATTTGCCCATAAACGTAGAGACTCAATAGCTTTTACACACCAAACTAAGAATCCAGGTCTTGATGTTTGCTTCTAATGGAAACCCAAAGTAGTCAACATATGCTTGTTTTACAAAGTCCGACACATTTAAACGGAATTCTTTAAACATATGTTCGCCAGAAATGACACAAAAACAATTTGGACTATTTACGCATATTATTCTTGAAAAAACATCACTCTAGATGCACAAAAACTAGTTTATTATTAACGTTATTGATGGCAATTGTCAACTGAATAGAAAATTTTAACACGGTACCTGTATCTCAATAACTAGAGCTGCTAGATACAATCTGAGGGAAGATTCTGAGTCAGCGACGTTAAATTAGTAGACAGCACTTAACAGATGTCATGTAACAAAAAAAAAAGTTCGATTTTGTTCTCCAGTGAATCAGAGCTCATATGGTACACATATTAGGTAGATTGATACACGACTGACAGCTTGCCTTAATGTCTACAGTCATTTCCGTTGCGCACCGGCCTCGGTTTAGGGTGTAGAGTGCCAGTATTCTTTAAAAAGACCAACAACGTTACCTTAACACCCTGATGATTAAGGTGGCAGAATTCCTGAGACTATCTTTAAGTCTTTTCTGTTTTGCTTCACGAAAAGATCTGGTGTACTTAGGATTAGGTACTCCAATGAGATTCTTACATTGTCACATCCCTCGTACCTTGGTTCAATCTTTAACAAGCTCGTTATTCAGCAGACCTTCGATTGCCGCACCGCTTACAGAGTTCCTAAAAATGGTTCAGACCACATACGGAGCCGGTGTGCCAAGTATCTCATTTCCCTAGATATCCATATGGTTAGGTACTTAGACAAGAAGCAAGCGGGTCTGAGGGCAATATGTATCTGTGGAAGCAGGTGTTTATATCTTTCTGTGAACCAAATGAATCCTGTCTTTGGGAAGATAGGTCGAGTCTTTTTTCTCTGATACTAGAACATTGTGCTTTAGCTTATCATTGGGTAACGTACACATTATATTAGGAAAGAGAAGAGAAGGTCGAAACTGTTCAGGATAAACTACACAAATATGCGTTTAAACGTTTGGATAAATCAAATGGAGCAAAATACCAGGTCCGGTTTTATTTAAAATTTTTAGTAATCCGTTCTAGATCTAGCTAGATACTATGAATTTACTATTCCAAAGGAGAGTAGTAGCATTCTGGAATTTTTTAATGCTTAACTATTTTCGTTGCAACCATTAAAATTTATTCATGACGAAACTACCTCACATTTACCTCACTTTAGTTTATGTAGATTTATATTGCTAACAAAGTTTTAAATATAATAAAAAGGTATAAAATATATTTGGAATTATTTTTTTCTAATTTAATTTAATACATATTTGTTCAAATTATTCAATTATTGTCATGGCCGAAATTCAAGCAATCTTCATACCTAGAACTCTTCCATATACTCCCATTAGGTCAATTTAAGTGGTGCTTGCAAGCCAACAACAATAGATGCCGTCACTTTCTTAATCAATCAACGGGGTTAAATTAACCACTATTTCAGCAAGCCTCATGCCAAAAAAAAACCAAATAAAGTAATTAAGAGTTGATCAATCTATACTATGCAACTTATGAAATGAATTTTTTAAGTCATATTGTAAATAAGATTATGTTTTAACCCAGTTTCTAAACTACCTAGTAAATAATTATTGTAAAGCAACTGAAAATAGACAGAAGTCCATATTCCAGCAGTTTACTAGCTGTTCTCTTGTCTGTCAAATCCATCCTGAGACGCGTTTCGCCGTATCACGGCTCGTCAGTCAGGCTAGGATTGACAAACAAGAGAACGGTATCAAATCGTACTTATCCCAGAAGTTACGGAGCACGATGGTAGGATACAACCTAGTAAATGTCGTTACTACAAAAATTATAAATTAGAGCTGTTAAAAGGGTTCAGATTCTACATAATACGAGGGTAAATTGAAAAGCCTTCTAAAAAAACAAGGTAAATAACATTTTTTATAAAAACAAAATTTATTTATCAATATAATCTTTATTGGGAGAGAAAATAATTATTTGGAACTGTGTATATTACTTATTTACAGCACAGATAACCTCCTCAATCGACGAAAACGTTGCCCCCCAAACAATTTTTTGAGGTTAGGAAACAAAAAAAAAAGTTACTTGGGGCCAAATTTGGAGTCTAGGGTGGGTTCGAAACTATTTCTAAGCTTAGCACGTGCATTTTTGCTATTAAACTGGCCGATGTTTGAACGAGCGCATTGTCTTGGTGAAAAAATACTTTTTATGAGCTAATCTGTTTCAGCGATCCAATAACGTTGCGTAATAAGAGCCAGTCACTGATTTGTCCTTTTCCAAGTAGTCCATCATGATGAGACCTTGTAAGTCCCAAAAAACAGTTACCATCACTTTTCCAGCAGATAAAACCTTCGTCATTCCACTGTTTTGACCGCAGTGTTATGTTCAGGGCATAATTTTGGATTCACGTTTCGTCTGCAGTCACAAAATGACACCAGAAGTACTTCGGATTATAATGCAATTTCTCTAAAGACGATTTTGAAATGTCCTTTCTCATGCCTTTTTGGTCTGGAGTCAACAAACGCGGCACCCATCGCTAAATCAGCTTTGTCGTTTTTGAATTTTATGCAGGATATTATGTACTCATTCATACTAGATGCTTACCATCTCAACAATCTCACACGAAGCTTAATGCGATTACTTTTCATCATGGTATCATGAATTTTATCGACCATTTCTTCAGAAGAAACCTCAATCGAATGTCCCGAACCTTCAGCACCTCCAGTGTTCGTAAGGCCACGTTTAAATTCATTTATCCAGTAATAAATGATCTTGAGTGCTGGTGCATGTCCCCATGAACTTCCTTCAGTCCAGTTTCTATCTGGACCGCAGCCCACTTTTTTAAATGAAAGTATTTTATTACTGCACTTTACTCGGCTTTCTACATTTCTACGAAAGGTGTAACTCCGATCACTTACAATAACTGTCAACAAACAACTACGCATTGCATCTGTTTGAAACTTTGAACACAACCGTTATAAGAATCATGTTAACTTACAGTCATGCCGCTTAACAAGATATTCCGCAATTTCGTAGAAATTTACCAGTCCACCTTCGTAGATGGCATCACATGAAAATAGGAACTCTTCTTTAAGCAGTGGAAGAATCAAGGGACATTTAAATCTATGGCAAAACAAATTATTTCTAAACAACAGTACATTATTTTTTTTTTTCGAAAATATAACACCTAGGCTGAAAAGTTTTTGGTCTGGCTACTTAAAACACTTTTTTGCAAAATTCGACTTTATTCACCAATATAGATTCCTTCAAGAGCGATACGATGAGTCCAACGCCTTTCTAACATTTCTATACCTTTCTTTTAGGAGGATTGGTCTTTGCTTTCAAAACAGGCCTCAGTTTAGGCCTTGAGATCTACGAATAGTCGCTGGCGGTCAAATCTGGAGAATATAGTGAATGAGGACGCAATTCGAACTTCAATTTATGTAATTTTGCCATCGTAACTATTGATTTGTGACACGGTGCATTGTCTTAATTAAATAACATTTTTTCTTGTTCATTTGGAGCCGTTTCTTTGCGATTTTTGTCTTTAAACGCACCAATAACTTTATACAATATTCGCTATTGATGATTTTTCTCTTCTCAGTATATTCGATGGAAATTATTCCATGCACATCCCAAAATACAGAGGCCAAGATCTTCCCAGCCGACTGATGTGTCTTTAGTTGCTTCGGGCGGATTTGATCGGCTGCTGTCCACTCAGCTGACTGCCGATTTGATTCCGGTGTGTAGTGGTGGATCCATGTTTTATCCGTTGTCACATATTGCATGAAAAATTTTTTTTTATTGCGCTTAAACAGGTCCAAACAGCGCTCAGAATCATCAACACGTTGTTGTTTTTGGTCCACTGTGAGCAAACGCGATACCCATTTCGAACAGAGCTTTCTCATGCCCATATGTTCATATAAAATATGACCAACACGTTCTTTTGATATCTTCAAAGTGTCAGCTATCTCAAGTAATTTCACTTTACGGTCATCCAAAACAATTTTGTGGATTTTTGTGATGTTATCCGGTGTAACTATCTCATTTGGGCATCCGGAGCGTTCAGCATCATTTGTGTCTGTACGACCGCGTTTAAATTTAGCATACCAGTAAATGATGAGTGATTTTCAAGGAGTTAAAGTCCCCGTAACACTTATCAAGACATTGCTTTGCCTGAACGGTATTTTTCCAATCAAAAAACAATGTTTAATCAACACACGAAATTCGATTTTTTCCATTGTTTTGAAAATAGCAAAAGTAGCGTCACTAAAACCATTGTAACTTGTAAACTAATCGTCGAAGTGTCAAGAAATTTTGACACGTATCGTTTGAAGGTTGGTACTTCCTAAAAAATACGAGGCTGGTTTGAAAAGTCCGTGCAAAGTCCGAGAGATGGCACTACCGGCGCGTATCGAGGTCATGTTTAGTTAGTAGCATCTCTTGAATGAATGCACACCAAGTTTCAGCCATATTGGTCTATTTCTTTGTGTTTGGCATTCGTGTGAATCAAGGAAGTCGAGTGATTTTCAAGAAATGGACGAAAAAGAATTTGGTGTGGTGATTAAACATTACTTTATGAAAGGCAAAACGCCTAAGGAGACTAAAGAGAAGCTTGATAAACATTATGGTGACTCTGCACCTTCCATTAGAACAGTTTATAAGTGGTTTCAAAATTTTCGGACTGGCCATATAGGCACAAGTGACGCTGAACGTTCTGGACGGCCTGTGGAGGTTACGACTCCAGAAATCATTGATCAAATCCATGATATGGTGATGGATGAAAGAAGAGTTAAGGTGCGTGAGATTGCTAGTGCTGTGGGCATCTCGACTGAACGGGTACATAATATTTTGCATAAACATTTGGACATGAGAAAGCTATCCGCAAGATGGGTGCCGCGATTGCTCACGCTTGACCAAAAACGGAATCGTGTGAAGTGTTGCAAGGTTGTTTTGCAGCTGTCCCAGAAGAATCCGGAGGACTTTAAGCTGTGGATGAAACATGGATACATTACTATACTCCTGAGACCAAACAACAATCTAAACAATGGGTTACCAAGGGGGAATCTGCACCAAAAAAGGCGAAGACCGTTCCTTCGGCCGGAAAGGTTATGGCGACTGTCTTTTGGGATTCGCAAGGGATAATCCTCATCGACTATATGGAAAAGGGTAAAACTATTACAGGTGAATATTATTCATCGTTATTGGACCGTTTGAAAACCGAGCTGCAAGAAAAACGCCCGCGATTGGCCCACAAGAAAGTCCTTTTCCATCACGACAACGCACCAGCACACACCTCAGCAGTTGTGGTCGCAAAATTAATGGAAATAGGATTCCAACTCGTTTCACATCCCCCTATTCTCCAGACTTGGCTCCCTCGGACTACTATTTGTTCCCCAATTTGAAGAAATGGCTGGCGGGACAAAGATTTTATTCAAACAAGGAGGTGTTTGCAGACACTAATGGATATTATGCAGACTTGGACAAATCCTATTATTCGGAAGGGATCAACAAACTAGAACATCGTTGGACGAAGTGTATAAGCCTAAAAGGAGACTATGTCGAAAAATAAAAAAGGTTTACCCCAAACACATAAGTAGTTTTTATTTTTGCACGGACTTTTCAAACCAGCCTCGTATATGGCTTTTTTGAAAAGGGCGACACTTATGTGTCAGATCAAAAACTTCTCAGTGTTACAGTGCAAAGAATATTAGGGCTAAAAAATCAAAAGTTCTTGCTAAGATTTTTTTTGCAGTGACTCTCATAAGTTTCTCTTACAATTGGAAATTTCATGATCTAATCTCAAAGAATACAACATCCGTGATGATAGAAGAAGAAACGTCGAACACATTTCAACATGACATTTTACAAGAATCAAGATTTCTTATCTCACCAAAGCTGCAAGGGGTTTCATTTCGTATAATATTCTTTTACTTTATATGCCCTTTTTTAAATTATATTTTGCTACGTTTCAAACATCTTACGTAATCCATTTAAAATCTAACTGCTCCAAATAAGGTTTAGTTAAATGAAAATATTAAACTCTGTGTAACATGAGTTCACAGTGATGCCCAAAATTAATCATCACTATGATTCCTACCATCAAATATTGACGATATGGCGAAGATTATGTAAAATATGATTAGGAATGTTGTATCTTGACGAGATGGTGAAATTACTTTATTTTATTACTAGCAATATGTCGAGACGATATAGTATGTAGAAATTTTATATAATATTTGATTCAAGACTAACTTAGTAAGTATGAGTAAAATAAACAGAGAACTCTGGTACTAATTTTTTTAAAGAACTAGCGTATGAAATTTTGCTGCGTCTCCTTTCTAACACTGGATCAGGAAATATTGGTGGAAGACTATTAGTATAAAAAATATAGCTATCGCCACAGGAAGATAAACAGGTGGAAAAGTGTTCAGTTTCTACATAACAGATGGCGTCATATGGTAACGGGGCGCAGTTTTTAGGCAGTGATAAATCAAGGTGCAGTCAAGGATGCCCGATATTGTCTTCAGACAGCGTACCATAAAACGTATTTTCATGAAGCTAGACACCAAAAAAGCTTATGGCACTGACGGAATACCTACCATAGTTCTCAAAAATTGTGCGAGAAAACTAACACCAGTTTTCTGTAGACTTTTCAACCCATCCTATAGAAAGGGAATATTTCCTTTCTACTGGAAATTTGCCACAGTTCAGCCGATACCTAAAAAAGGCAAAAAGACCTTGCCAAATAATTACCGACCAATCGCACTGCTTTCAATAATATCAAAAGTCATGGAAAAGGCTATCAATCAGCATCTACTAAAATATCTTAAAGTTTTTGGCACGTATGTCTGAAAAGTTCTGTTTGTGGCTCTTATGTTTCCTCAGAGAGAGTTCTTTACGGGTGGCAGTTGACGGATTTCTTTCTAACACCTTCACTATCAACGTCGGTGTACCTCAAGGCTCCATACTGCCTCCTACTCTTTTTCTCATTTATATTAACGACCTGCTAGAAAAGACCGAAAATCCAATTTACAGCTTTGCAGATGACAGTACGCTTATCTCCTCATTCACTTTGAACGTTCGGACATTGGCTACTCAGACGAATATCCGCAGACAGCAGGAGGTCATTCAACTTAACAAAGACCTGGAAGAAATTTTATCTTGGGGGTGACAGTAACCAAGTGGAATTTAACGCTACAAAAACCCAGACGGCAGTTTTTTCTAAAAAGGTTAACGTTGCTGAACCCGACATAGTTATGTCGGGGCACTCCATTCCTCTAACATCGTCACTCAATATGTTGGGCGTTAATTTAGGAGCAAATATGTCCTAGCATGAACATGTTGCAGGCATAGCAAGGAGAGCTTCTCAAGGGTTGGGAATATTATTTCGAACCAGAAAGCTTTACACTCCACAACAACTGTTAATTCTTCACAAAGCTCAAATTCGACCAACTATGGAATACTGCTCCCATGTTTGGGGTCCCGCTCCCAAACCTATACTGCATATTGGATTCTATTCAGAGAAGAGCTGTTCGTCTGATTGGAGACCCGGAACTGACCGGCGGTCTTGATTCGCTGGAACATCGAAGAACTGTTGGCGACTTGAGCCTATTCTACAAGTATTTTTATGGAAAATGTTCGAAGGATGTGGTCCGCTTAATTCCTCCCAGAGCGGTGCATGTTAGAAGTACACGTCGGGCTAATACTTCACTTCCGTATGAGGATCAGCTTGTTACTCCTCGCACAACGCTTTTCAAGCAGTCTTTTATATGGAGAACATCATCCCTTTGGAATAATTTGCCCAGGACTGTGTTACACACCGAATACAATTTACAGCGATTCAAGAACAACGTGAATCGCTTTTTCCGCACACGTGTCGCTCATGTAGCGCTTTAGGGACTTCTTTCCTGCAGCACGTGTGCTAGAGCCATAAAAAAAAGGTATATTTGAATTCATGCCAGAACTAAGCAATAGCACCGAAAATATTGGGATCTTATCTATTCAATACGACATCTCGAGGTTCTTTCAGGAATTAAACTTAAGGTACATTTTCAAATCTGGCATAAGCGCCTGTGTAAATTAATATTACAAATTTTCTTAAAAATTAACACCGAAACTTATTTTTACGTTAAAAGTAAAAAAACCGGTCAAGTGCAAGTTGAACTTGCACAATTAGTGTTCCGTACGGTGATTGTTTTTAAAATAAAAATTTTTGTTAGGGTGGTATAAAATGATCAGTGACTTCACAAAACACACCCCAAATGAGTTTTCAACAAAGTTTGTTTCCAATCTTTACTGAAAACTGGTGACCTTAAAATTTTTGTTTTTTTTATGTACCAAATAAATTATTAAAGGTAATGCACTCGTGATAATTTTCGTTCGATCTATACCCCGTGGAGAATATTCCAGAATTTTTTCAAATTTTTTGATAAGTACTTTTCGAGATAAGGCCCGGGACAGCGATGTTTCGCGAATTTTTAAAAATAATACGAAGAAAAGTATGCGCAAGTATTACATTATATATATATATATATATATATATATATATATATATATATATATATATATATATATATATATATGTATATATATATATATATATATATATATATATATATATATATATATATATATATATATATATATATATATATATATATATATATATATATATATATATATATATATATATATATATATATATATATATATATATATATATATATATATATATATATTTTACTCGTGTTTTTTAAAAGTAATACGAAGAAAAGTGTGCGCAAGTATTACATTATATACGAGTATATATATATATATATATATATATATATATATATATATATATATATATATATATATATATATATATATATATATATATATATATATATATATATATATATATATATATATATATATATATATATATTTACTCGTGTTTTCACAAGCTTTCATTTGACACCACACTCGATGACCTATTAAAAAAATTTTTTTTTTCACTTCCGATTTCACCCCTCAAAACGAACCCCTTAAGTCAAAACTTATGTTACGGTGGTATAAAATGATCAGTGACTTCACAAAACACACCCCAAATGAGTTTTCAACAAAGTTTGTTTCCAATCTTTACTAAAATCTGATGACCTTAAAATTTTTGTTTTTTTCATATACCATATAAACTATTAAAGGTAATGCAGTCGTGATAATTTTCGTTCAATCTACACCCCGTGGAGAATATTCCAGAATTTTTTCGAAATTTTTTGATAAGTACTTTTCGAGATAAGGCCCGGGACAGCGATTTTTCGCGAATTTTTAAAAATAATACAAAGAAAAGTGCGCGCAAGTACAATATTATGTATATATTTTTTACTCGTGTTTTCACAAGCTTTCATTTGACACCATACTCGATGACCTAGTAAAAAAATTTTTTTTTCACTTTCGACTTCATCCCCCAAAACTAACCCCTTAAGTCAAAATTTAATTCTCAAAACTCCATGCTCTGATGAGGCCATCAATTCCTATATTACTACCAAATTTCACCTTTCTATGTCAAATAGTTTCGGAGAAAATCGAGTGTGACAGACAGACAGACAGACAGACAGACAGACAGACAGACAGACAGACAGACAGACAGACAGACAGACAGACAGACAGACAGACAGACAGACAGACAGACAGACAGACAGACAGACAGACAGACAGACAGACAGACAGACAGACAGACAGACAGACAGACAGACAGACAGACAGACAGACAGACAGACAGACAGACAGACAGACAGAGACAGACAGACAGACAGACAGACAGACAGACAGACAGACAGACAGACAGACAGACAGACAGACAGACAGACAGACAGACAGACAGACAGACAGACAGACAGACAGACAGACAGACAGACAGACAGACAGACAGACAGACAGACAGACAGACAGACAGACAGACAGACAGACAGACAGACAGACAGACAGACAGACAGACAGACAGACAGACAGACAGACAGACAGACAGACAGACAGACAGACAGACAGACAGACAGACAGACAGACAGACAGACAGACAGACAGACAGACAGACAGACAGACAGACAGACAGACAGACAGACAGACAGACAGACAGACAGACAGACAGACAGACAGACAGACAGACAGACAGACAGACAGACAGACAGACAGACAGACAGACAGACAGACAGACAGACAGACAGACAGACAGACAGACAGACAGACAGACAGACAGACAGACAGACAGACAGACAGACAGACAGACAGACAGACAGACAGACAGACAGACAGACAGACAGACAGACAGACAGACAGACAGACAGACAGACAGACAGACAGACAGACAGACAGACAGACAGACAGACAGACAGACAGACAGACAGACAGACAGACAGACAGACAGACAGACAGACAGACAGACAGACAGACAGACAGACAGACAGACAGACAGACAGACAGACAGACAGACAGACAGACAGACAGACAGACAGACAGACAGACAGACAGACAGACAGACAGACAGACAGACAGACAGACAGACAGACAGACAGACAGACAGACAGACAGACAGACAGACAGACAGACAGACAGACAGACAGACAGACAGACAGACAGACAGACAGACAGACAGACAGACAGACAGACAGACAGACAGACAGACAGACAGACAGACAGACAGACAGACAGACAGACAGACAGACAGACAGACAGACAGACAGAGACAGACAGACAGACAGACAGACAGACAGACAGACAGACAGACAGACAGACAGACAGACAGACAGACAGACAGACAGACAGACAGACAGACAGACAGACAGACAGACAGACAGACAGACAGACAGACAGACAGACAGACAAGACAGACAGACAGACAGACAGACAGACAGACAGACAGACAGACAGACAGACAGACAGACAGACAGACAGACAGACAGACAGACAGACAGACAGACAGACAGACAGACAGACAGACAGACAGACAGACAGACAGACAGACAGACAGACAGACAGACAGACAGACAGACAGACAGACAGACAGACAGACAGACAGACAGACAGACAGACAGACAGACAGACAGACAGACAGACAGACAGACAGACAGACAGACAGACAGACAGACAGACAGACAGACAGACAGACAGACAGACAGACAGACAGACAGACAGACAGACAGACAGACAGACAGACAGACAGACAGACAGACAGACAGACAGACAGACAGACAGACAGACAGACAGACAGACAGACAGACAGACAGACAGACAGACAGACAGACAGACAGACAGACAGACAGACAGACAGACAGACAGACAGACAGACAGACAGACAGACAGACAGACAGACAGACAGACAGACAGACAGACAGACAGACAGACAGACAGACAGACAGACAGACAGACAGACAGACAGACAGACAGACAGACAGACAGACAGACAGACAGACAGACAGACAGACAGACAGACAGACAGACAGACAGACAGACAGACAGACAGACAGACAGACAGACAGACAGACAGACAGACAGACAGACAGACAGACAGACAGACAGACAGACAGACAGACAGACAGACAGACAGACAGACAGACAGACAGACAGACAGACAGACAGACAGACAGACAGACAGACAGACAGACAGACAGACAGACAGACAGACAGACAGACAGACAGACAGACAGACAGACACCGAAGTGATCTTATAAGTGTTCCGTACGGAACACTAAAAAAGGCTTTTATGATGTGTTTACAATTGTGAAAATCGCATGTACAAGGATTTAAATGTAGATTTAGATGTTTTTAAACATTACTAATGCATTTAGGCAAGTGGAAAAAGTTGGCAGACAGAAAGCCTGGAAAAAAGTTCTCCAGATTGAACGAAAAATCTCAATTAATGCTAAAGTTTATTCTAAACAGTTTCAGAAAAATTACGTTCTTCCAGGTAAGTAAAATTATTTATTCTTGAGCAGTTCATTTTTTAGTGTTCCGTACGGAACACTTATAAGATCACTTCAGTGTCTGTCTGTCTGTCTGTCTGTCTGTCTGTCTGTCTGTCTGTCTGTCTGTCTGTCTGTCTGTCACACCCGATTTTCTCCGAAACCGTTTGACATAGAAAGGTGAAATTTGGTAATAATATAGGAATTGATGGCCTCATCAGAGCCATGTAGTTTTGAGAATTAAATTTTGACTTAAGGGGTTAGTTTTGGGGGGTGAAGTCAGAAATGAAAAAAAAATTTTTTTACTAGGTCATCGAGTGTGGTGTCAAATGAAAGCTTGTGAAAACACGAGTAAAAAATATATATATAATATTATACTTGCGTGCACTTTTCTTTGTATTATTTTTAAAAATTCGCGAAAAATCGCTGTCCCGGGCCTTATCTCGAAAAGTACTTACCAAAAATTTCGAAAAAATTCTGGAATATTCTCCACGGGGTGTAGATTGAACGAAAATTATCACGAGTGCATTACCTTTAATAATTTATATGGTATATAAAAAAAACAAAAATTTTAAGGTCATCAGATTTCAGTAAAGATTGGAAAAAAACTTTGTTGAAAACTCATTTGGGGTGTGTTTTGTGAAATCACTGGTCATTTTATACCACCGTAACATAAATTTTGAGGGGTGAAATCGGAAGTGAAAAAAAAAATTTTTTTTACTAGGTCATCGAGTGTGGTGTCAAATGAAAGCTTGTGAAAACACGAGTAAAAAATATATATATAATGTAATACTTGCGCACACTTTTCTTGGTATTACTTTTAAAAAATCGCTGTCCCCTACCTTATCTCGAAAGGTACTGATCAAAAAATTTTGAAAAAATTTTGGAATATTCTCCACGGGGTATAGATTGAACGAAAATTATCACGAGTGCATTACCTTCAATAATTTATTTGGTACATAAAAAAAAATTTCAAGGTCACCAGTTTTCAGTAAAGATTGGAAACAAACTTTGTTGAAAACTCATTTAGGGTGTGTTTTGTGAAGTCACTGATCATTTTATACCACCCTAACAAAAATTTTTATTTTAAAAGCAATCAACGTACGGAACACTAATTGTGCAAGTTCAACTTGCACTTGACCGGTTTTTATTTTTTTTAATTTGTGTACGTATGTCAAACAAAAATAAGATTTGTCAGATTTTATTTTCATAAAATATTGTCTCAATTATTTTGTATTCACTTAAATGTAATAAATATTAACCTCCGAGGTGAATTGGAATTTGATTTGAAACAAGTTTAATATATGATTTACGTTTTAGATGCTCCATCTTTAAAAAGGCAGCTGAAAAATTTTAAAAAATTAATTTTCATACGCAAATTGAAATGTAAATGTTAGACATTTATAGGTTAGAATCTTAGCTGTAATAATAATAATAGCTTTATTACCCAACAGTTTCCCATTAATAGTATAAATATTCAGACATTTACATATTCAATGACAGTCTGTAGTAATTGCTTCTTAGTACAACAGTATATGTCACAAACATTACAAATATGATTAAAATTAGTACACATTACATGAATAGGTGAATTCAATAACAAATTAGTATTAGGTCTGTTACATCTAAAAAACATATTTGATCGTGAGTGTATCCGTGGCTCATTGATGTTAATATGAGACAGTATATCCTTGCAATAAATCATATTGTGCAATACTTTATATAGGAATAATATTGAGGCACAAACTCTCCTGATTCCCAGGCTAAGAATATTTGTCTGTTCACACAAATAATCGCTGCTGATTCCCCGTTCAGGATACATTCCATTAATCTTAAACAACAGAAATTTCAGAAATCTCCTCTGCACTTTTTCAAGTGAAACTCTATGCACCTCGTACATTGGACTCCAGACAATACTTGCATATTCTAGTTTCGAGCGAACAAAGCAGAAATACAAAACCTTCAGTGATGCAATATTACTGACACCCCTACAATTCCTAATGATGACCCCGTAAGACTTCATTGCTTCAGAAACTTTCAATGCTATATGTTGAGCAAATGTTAGTTTTGCATCAAAAACAACTGCCAAATCCTTAGCTGTGCTACACCTACTTAAATTATGGTCTTGAATTCTATATTAAAACTCTATTGACGCTACCATCCTAGTATGCATTTTTGAGCATTTAGATGTAGTTTGTTGTCACAATACCAAGAATGTATGAAATTCAACTGGCTCTGTAGATAGGAACAATCCTCAGTTTTTTCTATTGGCATAAACATTTTTAAATCATCAGCATAAATTAGTCTGTTACATTTTAAATCCTCGCAAAAGTCATTTATGAAAATAATGAAGAGCAAGGGTCCCAAATTTGAACCTTGTGGAACACCTGAGGTAGCCACAAATCTTTCTGATTTGAATCCGTTGTAGGCTACAAACTGAGTTCGATTAAACAAGTAAGAACTTAATAATACAAAAGAGTTGCAAAGATATATTTATATTTTTCACCTTCACCGCCTTTACAAGAGCATTTCATACATCAAATTTCCCCTGTTCTACTGTTGAATATGCCATTTATCTCAAACACTACTGTTCGCAATTGGGCCGTGGATATACATGCTGCTTGACTTTTCCTTATGTTGGGCGCGCTAGTTTTGTCATCGATTACTCTATATCCAAGGTAAAGATTTGACTGAAGTTTTTCACTGAGTGTGAAATTCCTTTTGGCAGGATTTATACCAGCCCATTTGCAAATATTCACATTCACATTCACATTCCCTGTTATTTATACGTTACAAATTTAAATCCGCACCCATATTTTGGCTATCTTAGTAATAAACATAGTAGGCTCCGCCCACAGGTAAGAACCAAATAGGCATTGCTACAGAAAAATAAACATGTGGAATAAAACGTCGCCGCAAAACGAAGCCGGCTGGTTATTGCCGGGCTTGGCGAGTTTCTCAAAACTGCAGTGCATATTTTTCCCTATTATTGTTACATACAATCAGTCCAAAAAGTTTCCATACACCACCTGCTTTCTATAGTACTTTCTGTTATGTTTCACTAATTAATTGGAACTATGAGAAAACATGTTTAAATTAATATTTGAAACTTAACCAACAAGGATGAGTATTAAAAACAACTACGGATCATTTTTTTTAGAAGTTACAACATTGTTATAAAAACGTAAACAAAATTAATGTCAAAAAAGTCTCCACACACTCAAGAACACGTTATAATCAGCCGCATTTTATCAAGCTATCTATTGCTTGCTAAACTGAAAACAAATGAATAATTTTCGGCCATACTTTATAATCTGTCCCTTTTTCCTAGTAATTTTTGAGTGGGTTTTCAAAGTAGTATTAAAAATGAGCGAGAGAAATTGTGAAATTCAAGTTCGAAAGATCATAATTGATTTGTGGAAAGATGGAAAATCGTACAGAAATATAGGAAAAATTGTTAAAAAGTCGCATGCTACTGTTCAGTACATTGTAAAGCAGTATAAATCAACGGGTTCCTATAAAATTTGACCACGCTCCAGTCGTCCCAGATCCCAAAAAAAGTGCACCAAAGTTAAAAGAAGAAGTACGGGAACTATTTTCGTAAAATGTTTGTTCACAAACAGTGAGAACTTGTTTACACAGGGCAGGCTATAAGGAGTGTGCAGCCAAAAAGAAGCCGTGAATTTTGAAATCTAATCGTCAAAAGCGGTTAGCTTTTGCTAGGGAATACGTTACTAAACCTCCTGAATTTTGGGAATCCGTAATCTTTAGTGACGAAACTAAAATTAAACTTTTTGGGTCTGATAGCAGAACTAAAGTTTGGAGAAAGAAGAATACCACATTCGACATTAAAAACATTTGTTCCACGGTGAGACAAGGGTTTATATTTTATTAATGGTACCATGGATCAACATGTTTATCTGAACATTTTGAGAGACAATTTACGAGAAAGTGTCCACAAATTAGCACTCGAAAAAAGATACATTTTCCAACAGGATAATGATCCGAAACATATCATAAACTTGGTGCGAGAACAGAGAATCCATAATATGCGACAGCAGCTTCATACACCTCCGCAATAACCCGGTGTTAACCCCATCGAGCAGTTATGGGAGGAACTTAAACGGCGCGTTCGCAAACATAATGTTTCAAATAAATGTAAACCAATATTTTCGGTGCTTTTGGTTAGTTCAGACATAAATAAAAATATACCTTGATTCAACTGCATAAAACTTGCGCTCCGTTACCATATGACGCCATCTGTTATGTAGAAACTGAACACATTTAACAACCGTAATCAATATTTATTTTGTACAAGTAAAGATATTTAAGGGGTTACATACAAATCGAACCGCTTCCTGCCTCAATGCAATGTCTGCAATATTTCTCAGTAAATTTTTAATATTTTTTAACGTTTTTTTTTAAATCTTAATAATTACTGTCTTTGCAAAATGTCCAGAGGTTTTTTTAAATTTTTCTAATAGGAAATTTTTTATAAATAATTAAACATAAATTTTTTGGTCGGAAATTACATACTAAAGTTTTTATTTTTAAGAAAAAAACTCCTTCGACACTTTTTAACTATTACATTATTTTACAAGATTAATTTTTATTTTTGCACATTGGATTATTTTTTAGGATGTTATCCTGCAGACAAGAAGGCGCCATAGTTTTCATCAGTGGTCCACTTAACCCGATAAAAAATAATGTTAAACTTTAAAACATATTTAAAAAAAAATTCTTATAATTTAAAGTATTATTCACTTAATAACCTTTAAATTTTTTTTTTTTAAATATACATACTTTTTGCAGCACCCAGGTGCATGTAACCCCTTAAGAAACTTAGACGTAATTTAATTACTTAATTACTTAAAAATTAATGTCACGAAAATAGATCGTTGACTTTTTGGTTACTTTATTTGATTTTTCACGAAAAGCGTGCTTTAACAAAGCTTGACCCTCTTAAGAATTAAATTATGAATGTGCCAATTGGTCAAGAAAGTATTCGTTATCTATTTTCGTGATCTGTAAACCACCACTTAAATTTATACAAAAGGAAGTGAGAGTTCTAGCACAGAAAATATAGCTATCGCTATAGAAAGATTAACACGTAGAATAGAATTTCGTTATAAAACGGAGCCAGCTAGCTACCGGAGGTACGTTAAAACCTGCCTCGACGAGTTTCTCAAAGATGCCGCGCATATTTGAGAAACGAGCGACATTTCTGAAAAACTGGACAAAGCACATTTTGATGTGCTGGCGGTAGCCAGCACGATTCATTTTGCTGCGACGTTTTGGTCCACTTTTTGTTCTTTTGAAGAAACACCTAACACGTAGACTGAAACGAAGTATCAATCTTTAACACATTGGCTGCGGATTTTTATAAGCTTACTGAACCTGGGTGCTATTTTATTTTTTTAATATTTTTTTCTTATTACCTTGTTATAAATATAATTTCACTATTTTTTTTACCGACATATACCTAGTGTTCGTTGAACTTTGTATGCGTGACACGGATCCCTGTCATGAGCATATAGCAAACATTTTCTTGTTTTTTACTGACTGACACGGATCCGTGTCAGTACGTTCAAAATGTTCTTCTCTTCTTGCATGCGAAAAAAAAAATTAAAATTACATTACGTTTCATAAAAAAAAAAGAATTGCGGAATACAAATATATTGACACAAATAAAATAAGTATATCGAACATAAAATACATGAAAAAGGCAAAACGAACAGAAAAAATATTTATTCGTAAGATAGAAAGCATTATTTGGCATGGCATATTACAAAACAATTTCCTGGGCATAAACCAGGCATATCAGGACATTTCTCGCAGTGATATATAGTGCTTTTTCTAATCTTATTTTGCGAGCATACCCTACACCTTTTTCTCTTGGTTTCGTTTTTAGTAGAAACGTCAGGAATTTTTGTTGGGTGGTGGGAAACAACTGTTGTTGCTTTGGAATCCAGAGCAGCTTTTTTTTCTATTCCCAACAGTTCCTCTATAACCGCCAGCCGGAAATGATATAATGACATTTTTTGTTGTGAAGAATATTTTCCATGCAAATAATACGCATTCAAAAGCATTAGTTGGATAATATGAAGACCTAATTTCTTGTACCACCGAAGCGTCTTCCTTTCACATGGATAATACGAGGTCATTTGATCCTGTCTGTCAACCCCTCCCATGTACTCGTTATATTCAAGGATAGGCAAAGGCTTTAATCGTGTTCTATTTCTTTTATCTGTATATTCAACCATTTCATTTTCAAACTCCGTTGATATATAAAGAACATCCCTCCTGTCTTTCCACTTTCCCACCATTATTTTCTTTGAATATTTGGCTACGGTCTCTCCTTTTTCCAGTTTTGCTTTAACAACTTCCTTTGGATTATATTTTCGGTCGGCACGAAGTGTTCCAGTAAAATAAGTCTGTTTTTTTTCAGTAAAGTTTCTGCTAAACCACAACTGTTGTAAAAGTTGTCCATGAAAAGGGAATGACCACAATTCAGTTTGCCTTCCATCAGATGCAACACAACGTTTGCCGCATGCCCTTTTCCTCCTTTACTATCTAGTACTCCAGTGTACACAGCTATATTTACAATGATGCCATTTGGTTCAGAAAGCATGTAGAGCTTCATACCGTATTTATGCCGCTTGTTTTTTATATATTGCCTAAATAACAAGCGGCCCCTCCATAAAACCATGGACTCATCCAGCGATAGTTGTTTTCCTGGGTAGTAAACTTCAGCCATCTTTTGATTGAAAAAATTCAGAATGGGTGATACCTTATATAATCGATCATCTGTAGTTTGACCCTCAGTAGGATTCTTCGCAAAATGCAAACATCGCATAATGAGGAGGAACCTGTCACGACTCATATGACTCGAAAAACATTTAAAATTGAACAGTGGATGCACTTTCCAGTAGTCTTGAATTTTGTTTAATTTTATCATCCCTGTGTGTAATACCAGACCCAAAAATGTAAGTAATTATTCCACTGCCGATAATGGTTTCCATCGAACAATTCTAGATTTCTCAGATATACCTGGCTGACAAAATACTTCTTGGGCATAAATATTGGTTTGCTCCACTATCAGGTTCAGGAAATCATCGTCGAGCAGAAGACGAAAATAATCGATTGGTTTGTCACCTGGTAAAGGCACAAGAAGTTCATTTCTTCTAGAAAATGGAAAGTTGCACATTCCATTTGAATTGTTATCCCATAAATAAGAAATATTATCTGCGTCAGGCACTTCATTATTTGATGCTTGGTCATTGGCCACATTAATTCTTGTCAAATTTATTAAAGGTACACCATCATCTGGAATCAAAATAATTTTCTTGCCTTCCGAGTACAAAAAAAAAACATAATAAACACCCTTACCCGAGTCGGATGTGCTAAAACTCTCATCATGATTGTCGTCACTAGGAATCCAATCCGAAGCTTCATCAGTATCAAAGTCGCTAAATGATTCATATAATGCTGCCTGAAGCTCATCTTCAGTCAATTTACCAGGGTTTTTAACAGTAAATTTCTTTTTTTTTCGGCTCCGAAGGCCCTGCAACACTATCCTCCATTTTGTTCTAATATCAGCTGTTACGAAAATCCTATACAGAAACGGCGCGAAAAATACAAATTTTCTATGCTTTGGCTATATGCTAACAAGCGTACAACTGCTTTGAAAGGGTGCTTGTAATATACTGCCAACCTGAGTTTACAAATACGCGCGACCCGGATCCGTGTCATGCGCATGTGACTACATGTGGGAGGTGACACGGATCCGTGTCATGAGCATTGAATGTGTTAAACGATACGTGTCAAAATTTCATGACATTTCAACGATTAGTTTACAAGTTACAGTAGTTTTAGTGACGCTACTTTTGATATTTTCAGAAAAATGAAAAAAACAAATTTCATGTATTGATTAGACACTGTTTCTTGATGGGAAAAAATACCGTTCAAGCAAAGCAATGGCTTGATAAATGTTACGGGGACTACTGGTATGCTGGATTTCAACGCGGTCGTACAGACACAAATGATGCTGAACACTCTGGACGCCCAAATGAGGTGGTTACACCGGAACACACCAAAAAATCCACAAAATTATTTTGGATGACCGTAAAGTGAAATTGAATAATAAAAAGTGCTTTATTCAAATTATGCTCCCTCCATCGCTTGTTATACATTTTTCCCATCTTTCGGGTAATTTGTGAATACCACGTCAGTAAAAATCTTCCCCTTTTGCTGCGAACCATTCATCGAGCCATTTTTTCACATCTTCGTACGAACCAATGCGCTGCTCAGCAAGTGCGTGACACATCGATGCAAACAAGTGGTAATCGGAAGGAGCCAAGTCTGGTGAGTAAGCCGGATGGGGTAGAACTTCCCAGCTGAGTGCTTCCAACGTGTCGCGAACTAGTTTTGCCGTATGTGATGAAGCATTGTCTTGAAGAGAAATGACTTTGTGTTGCCTCTTTCGATATTCTGGCCTTTATTCAAGCAGCGAACGCTTCAGATCGGTTAATTGTTGTTGGTAACATTTAGTATTACGCTTTTCCCAGGTTTTTAACAGCTCATAATAGACCACGCCCCTCTGGTCCCACCAAACACAGAGGATCGTCTTTGTGCTAAAACGATTCGGTCCTGCGGTCGATGTAGATGGTGCGCCTGGGTCTACCCATGATTTTTTGCGCTTGGAATTCTCAAAATAAATCCACTTTTCATCCCCTGTAACTATACGATGCAAAAACGACTTCTTTCTGTACTGAGAAAGCAAAATGTCACACGTGTTTTTGCGCTTTTCCATTTGCCTGTCGTTCAACTCATGTGGTACCCATCTACCGGCTTCTGAATCTTTCCCATCTCTCGTAGCCGATTGGAAACAGCTTGTTGACTAACGCCCAATTGCTCGGCGAGTTATTTTGGTGTTTGTGAATAATCTTCGTCCAACAATGCTTGCAATTCCACATCTTCGTATTTTTTTAGCGGTTTTCCACGTTCCTGGTCTGCAACATGGAAGTCACCACTTTTGAAACGCCGAAACCATCGTTCACACGTATCTTGCGATGGAGCATGTTTACCATAAGCTTCTCGAACTAATCGGTATGATTCAACAGCAGTTTTCTTCAAATGAAAACAAAAAATTAATGCTGTCCGCGAATGCTCTTTGTTCGGTATAAATTTCGACTTATTGAACACAACAACAGAACCCTATGCACATACTTTTCCAATTTATCACTCGTGCGCGTCTGACACTCGTCGATGATACAACAAAATGGCGCGGCGTCAAATCTTTATAGCACAAACTGCATTGGTGCACCATCTGTTGTTTGAAATCCGCATTTCATACTTGTACACCTGGTAAGCGTAATAAAAAGGATTTTTTCATGCGATATGTGACAATGGATGAAAAATGGATCCACCACTAGATTTGACAGCAACCGGTGAAAGTGGCCCGAAGCGACCAGAGACAAAATAGTCGGCTGGGAAGGCTTTGGCCTATGTATTTTGGAATGCGCATGGAATAATTTTCATCGACTATCCTAAGAAGGGAAAAGCTATCAATAGCGAATATTATATAAAGTTATTTGTGCCTTTGAAGGCAGACATCACAAAGAAACGACCCCAAATGAACAAGAAAAAAGTGCTCTTTCATCAAGACAATGCACCGTATCACAACTCGATGGTTACGATGGCAAAATTGCATGAATTGAAGTTCAAATTGCTTACTCATCAACCGTATTCTCCAGATTTGCCCCCCAACGACTATTATTTATTCGCAGACCTCAAAGAAATGCTCGCGGGTAAGAGATTTGGCTCCAGTGAGGAAGTTATCGCCGAAACTGAGGCGTATTTTGAAGGTAAAGACAAATTGTTCTACACGAAAGGTATAAAAATGTTAGAAAAGCGTTGGATTGATTGTATCGCTCCTGAAGGAGACTATATTGATGAATAAAGTCGAGTTTTGCAAACAAAATATGTTTTAAGTAGCGGGACCAAAAACTTTTCAGACTACATGTTATATTTCCTTTAAATCGCGTTAGTTCGGATCTTGCTGAGTTACAGAATTGAATCAGGTTTTTTTTGCTGCCATATAAAATGGAAAAGAAGAATCGTATACATTAGAATAAATTTTTCTAGGCGGTAACAACTGATCTCCTTTTCGGCTCGTGGGCTTTTACTGTTTTAAATTATGTTATGTTCTATTAAATATTATTTCTTATGAAGTTAGAAGTTAAAAAAAATATGTTTTTTGAGATCTAAAAATTCTTAGACTTGAAGAACAGAAGAATTTTGGAGAGTAATCTTTTCAGGAATACAATACTTACCCTCAGTAAGGGGCGTAAGTACAATAATTGACGTGGTGTGCCGTAAGTACCCTCCAATATAACCGTTTATATTTCTAAAACTTCTTTTATATTCAACTCAACACTTTTTGAGGTTACTCTAAATTCCTATATACTATTTCTGTTAAGATTGAAAATAATGGAAAATAAGAACACTAAAACAGAAGTACAGGGTGGCCCCAAAATTACCGAAGGGGTTTGAGTTCATTGTAACTTTTTATTTAAGACATAATTATAATTTTTTTTTTTTTTAAATACAGTATATTAATGGAGAATATTTTTAATTTAATTATGGAAAATTATATCTCGCAAGTGGTGGCCATTTTCTGCTTCGCATATTCGTGCTCTTTCCAAAACATTTTCCATAACCTTTCGCAAAACTTCAGGTGTTATGTTGTTGATTTCGTCGCGTATATTGTTTTTTAATTGCTGGATGGTTCTAGGCTTATTAATATAGACTTTTTCTTTCAAATAACCCCAAAGAAAAAAGTCTGGAGCGGTTAAATCCGGTGAACGCGGAGGCCAATTAAAATCGCTTGTACGCGAAATAATTCGTTCACCAAAGATGTCGCGTAAAAGAGCCATTGTGTCCCTCGCAGTGTGCGCTGTGGCTCCATCCTGTTGGAACCATACTTGCGGATGGTTTTCCACGGCTGGCCTTAAAAAATTTTCCAACATTGTCCGATATCGAACACCCGTGATGGAAACGGCGACACCGTGTTCATTTTCAAAAAAATATGGGCCAATTATCCTTTCCAACGAAACACCGCACCAAACAGTACACTTTAGTGGGTGTAATTGTCGCTGTTGAACTACTCTTGGATTTTCAGTAGCCCATATCCTGCAGTTTTGCCTATTAACGAACCCATTTAATTGGAAATGGGCTTCGTCGCTCATAATTAAATTATGAATAAAATTATGATTTTCTTCTGCTTTTTGCCGGGAATAAATTGCATAATCAAGTCGTTGCTGGTAATCGCCGGTTTCAATTCTTGGACAAGCTGAATTTTGTATGGAGACATTCTTATTGTATGCAAAATTCTCTGCAGCGACCCTCGTGAGAGGCCAAGTTGTGTCAAACGTCTCCTGGTTGATGTTTCTCCATCTTCCCGAATACTCTCCTGTACCCGTTCAATATTGTCATCCGTGTGCACCGTTCGTCGTCTGCCGCCACCAGGAAGGTTCCTTACTGCCCCTTGTTGTCGAAAATTTGCAACCAGACGGTTTATTGTTGACTCTGAGGGTCTAACCCGCACATTAAAATAACGACGATATGCACGCTGAGTCAAAATAATGGACCGTTGATTTGAGAAATAAAGTTCAACTATTTGGGCACGTTGTTCAATTGTGTACTGTTCCATTTTAAATTCCCCAAGTCTTCTTTACAAAATACTGAAAAGAAATAAAAAACAAAATTATAATAAAAAAGTTATAAGGAATTCAAACCCCTTCGGTAATTTTGGGCCACCCTGTATATTACGGTATCTACTTAATCATCTTACAAGTCCTTACCTCATCCCTTTCACCCAGTATACCAGGTGTACAAGTATGAAAGGCGGATTTTTTTTCTAAAAAAAATGTTAAATTCGGAAGAATGATAAAAAGGGCTTTATTCGCTTGTTATACATTTTTCCCATCTTTCGGCAATTTGCGAATACCACGCCATTAAACATCTTCCGTTTTTGCTGCGAACCATTCATCGTTCCATTTTTTCACATCTTCGTACGAACCAAAGCGCTGCTCAGCAAGTGCGTGACCCATCGATGCAAACAAGTGGTAAACGGAAGGAGCCAAGTCTAGTGAGTAAGCCGCATGGGGTAGAACTTCCCAGCTGAGTGCTTCCAACATGTCGCAAACTGGTTTTACCGTATGTGATGGAGCAATGTCGTGAAGAAAAATGATTTTCTGTTGCCTCTTTCGGTATTCTGGCCTTTTTTCAAGCAGCGAACGGTTCATATCGGTCAATTGTTGTTCATAACGTTTAGTATTAACCGTTTCCACAGGTTTTAATAGCTCATAATAGACCACGCCCCTCCGGTCCCACCAAACACAGAGCATCGTCTTTCTGCCAAAGCGATTCGGTCTTGCGGTCGATGTGGATGGTGCGCCTGGGTCTACCCATGATTTTTTGCGCTCGGAATTCTCAAAATAAATCCACTTTTCATCCCCTGTAACTATACGATGCAAGAACGATTTCCTTTTGTACCGAGCGAGCAAGCGCCTATTAAATGAAAATAACCTACTATTACAGAGAGGATCGTAGTGTTTATTTTGAATAGTATTTTGTGACGCTCGTAAATGTATAGTGTTAGCTTATTAAATTATTATGAAATTTAAAGGAAAAAGGAGATTTTGAATATAACATGTAGGCTGAAAAGTTTTTGGTCTGACACGTAGATGTCGCCCTTTTCAAAAAAATCCGTATGATTTTTGGGAAGCACCCACCTTCAAATGATAAGTGTCAAAATTTCATGACATTGCGACGATTAGTTTACAAGTTACAGTGGTTTTAGTGATGCTACTTTTTGATATGTTTAAAACAATGGAAAAAATCGAATTTCGTGTGTTGCTAAACACTGTTTTTTGCGCTTTTCCATTTGCCTGTCGTTCAACTCATGTGGTACCCATCTACTGGTCTTCTGAATCTTTCCCATCTCTCGTCGCCGATTGCAAATAGCTTGTTGACTAACGCCCAATTGCTCGGCGAGTTGTTTTTGTGTTTGCGAATCATCTTCATCCAACAATGCTTGCAATTCCACATCTTCGTATTTTTTTTGGCGGTTTTCCACGTTCCTTGTCTGCAACATCGAAGTCACCACTTTTGAAACGCCGAAACCATCTTTTACACGTATCTTGCGATGGAGCATGTTCACCATAAGCTTCTCGAACTAATGATTCAACAGCAGTTTTCTTCAAATGAAAACAAAAAATTAATGCTGTCGGCGAATGCTCCTTGTTCGGTATAAATTTTGACATATTGAACACAACAACACAACACTGTGCACACACTTTTCCAATTTATCACTCGTGCGCGTTTGACACTTGTTGATAATACAACAAAATGGCGCAGTGTCAAATCTTTATAGCACAAACTGCATTGGTACACCATCTGTTGTCTGAAATTCGCATTTCATACTTGTACACCTGGTATGTAACTATAAAAACTCTATTTTATAATAATTACTCAATATCCCAATCAATAACCAGAAAACATCCTCAAAATATTATCAAAACAATACAAAAAACCCCCACCCCTCTTACCTCCTTCTCAGGTTAACAACGAAAATAATGAAAAAAATGTTTCTATTCCTTGACCAAAAAAAAAACGGAAAAGATCTACAATATGATAAATAACATGCATAAAATACATTTGGCAAATTTATATGGTATAATCGCTACAGGCAATGGTGATTCTAGAGCTTGACGTTATTGATTGGACATTGTCGTCAATGGCCGGAGTAAATCATATTTGCGAGCATTTTGCAGCTCAGTGAGCAGTGTCATTTTACCCTTTCACCCAGTTTATTCAATAAAGGCTATAAAAAAGCCAATGTCTTATCGGTTTATTTATCAAACGTGTAAATAAAATATTTTTTTTAGTGTTCCGTACGGAACACTTATAAGATCACTTCGGTGTCTGTCTGTCTGTCACACCCGATTTTCTCCGAAACTATTTGACATAGAAAGGTGAAATTTGGTAATAATATAGGAATTGATGGCCTCATCAGAGCCATGTAGTTTTGAGAATTAAATTTTGACTTAAGGGGTTAGTTTTGGGGGGTGAAGTCGGAAGAGAAAAAAAAAATTTTTTACTAGGTCATCGAGTGTGGTGTCAAATGAAAGCTTGTGAAAACAGGAGTAAAAAATATATATATAATATTATACTTGCGCGCACTTTTCTTTGTATTATTTTTAAAAATTCGCGAATAATCGCTGTCCCGGGCCTTATCTCGAAAAGTACTTATCAAAAAATTTCGAAAAAATTCTGGAATATTCTCCACGGGGCGTAGATTGAACGAAAATTATCACGAGTGCATTACCTTTAATAATTTATATGGTATATAAAAAAAACAAAAATTTCAAGGTCATCAGATTTCAGTAAAGATTGGAAACAAACTTTGTTGAAAACTCATTTGGGATGTGTTTTGTGAAGTCACTGATCATTTTATACCACCGTATCATAAATTTTGACTTAAGGGGTTCGTTTTGAGGGTGAAATCAGAAGTGAAAAAATTTTTTTTTTACTAGGTCAACGAGTGTGGTATCAAATGAAAGCTTGTGAAAACACGAGTAAAATATATATATATATATATATATATATATATATATATATATATATATATATATATATAATGTAATACTTGCGCACACTTTTCTTCGTATTACTTTTAAAAAATCGGTGTCCCCTACCTTATCTCGAAAAGTACCGATCAAAAAATTTTGAAAAAATTCTGGAATATTCTCCACGGGGTATAGATTGAACGAAAATTATCACGAGTGCATTACCTTTAATAATTTATTTGGTATATAAAAAAACAAAATTTCAAGGTCACCAGTTTTCAGTAAAGATTGGAAACAAACTTTGTTGAAAACTCATTTGGGGTGTGTTTTGTGAAGTCACTGTTCATTTTTATACCACCCTAACAAAAATTTTTATTTTAAAAACAATCAACGTACGGAACACTAATTGTGCAAGTTCAACTTGCACTTGACCGGTTTTTTTGTATATAACTTAGCAATGTTTATTTCTCTTTTAAGACTTTCTCTGTCTTTAAAATCCACCGGTGGGACAATGAGATAAATTATAAAGAATTTAAATTGAAAAGTTTTCAAAAACAAAAATTCGAAACGGAATTATCTGTTCAATTATTTGGTATGGCCTGTCCTAAAATATAAGATCCTGATTTTTGCCGTTTTAAGTGGGCAATATAAAAATTCTGACCTTTTGTTTATGATAGGTTGCAGAGATGGACTTAAGAATTTTATTCATTAGTGCAATTAAATAAAATTATAAGTGTTTTTGGAGATTTTTATTTATAGATGCATGTAAAAACAAATGGATAAGAAGTACAAATATACAGTTTGAATGAATGGGGTTTACATATTGTATGAATAAAAATATATTTTAACTTAAGCCCAATTCGGTTTCACTATCACTGTCATCAGCTAAGGTAATTATCAATGGTTTTATATTATTTACATAAATATATGAACCTTCAACAACGTGCTGAATGGAATGCTTCCAGCTTTCACAAGGTATATCATTTATAACTTTTTTTACTAATTCAACTACTGACACGCTTAAAGTAGGAGAAACATTTTGTGCCCTTATTTTTGATTTAACTTGATGCCAGGTATGTTCAATTAGATTAAACACACAATAATAAGGAGGAAGCCGCGAAACAGTGTATCCCATTTTCTCAGCCATACTATCACAAACATAATTCTTTTTCAATTTATAGTCTTTCAAAACTTCGAAAAGATCACTAACCTGAACTAAAGTCAATATAAATGTTATTTTCTAACAGATATTCCTGTATTTCCGATTTGGTGTTGGCTGCTTTAGGAACCTTATTTAGTAGGCGACTACGGTAACTTACATTGTCCATAACTATAACACACTGTTCGGGAACATTTGGCAAAAGGGGATTTTAAAACCAATTTTCAAAAAGTTCTGCGGTCGTGTCTTCGTGATAGTCCAAACTAGAATTTTTTTGTTTTTTGCAGATAGTAGTAGACGATTTGAAACCCCACCCTTTTCAGAACCACAATGCAAAATGGTTATTCGTTTACCTTTATTTGAAGGTGCGTTAGTCTGACATTTTTTACTGCAGTCAACCCACCCTTTTTGCACAGTGTCCTGGATATCGAACCATGTTTTGTCATGGTAAATTATTGGCCAATTCTCTGATCGATACTTTTTAATTTTTTGTAAATAAGTACGTCGCAAGATTCGTAATCTTTGTGACTCCATCACCACTTGCCTTTCGTTGATTTTTCGGAATGTGATTCTCGTTCTTAAGAGAATTCTGTAAAGGGTTAATCGGCCACAATGTGGTGTGATGACGTCTCTTTCACAATCGTCTACATGATGCATTTGAAAATCTTTCCGTTTTTTCCTGCAATACCCCTAATCGTAGAAACTGAAGTTTTTATTTGTTCACTGGTTTCTTGCAAAGCACTTTGTTTATTCAAATTTCTTTTTACCAAACTGTCGTAAACATTTTTCACTATTTGTTTAGCGTCAAGTAATAAATGTTTTCTCTTGCGATAGCCACTATTGCAATTTTCCCACAGACGCCACATAATTAAAATAGAACCATTACGTTCTAAGTTGTAACTAAAACTAAAAAAAAAAATCTTTCGAATCTTAATAGGGACCTGTGGTCATTAAACCTATATTATCAAATACTTAAAGGACTCCAAACCGGGTTGCCAGGTAGTAAATATATAGGTAAAAATAGATCCAATATGATTGCAGCTGCAAGTGAAGGGCGGTATACAAAGAAGGTAAAATAAAAATACGTTTATCGTAATACCTGGCAACTATGTACAAAACCTTAATAGGGTCGTTTATTGCCTCATTGAAAAAGCAAAAAGGCAGGATCTTATATCTTGGGATTTACTTTACAGCTAGAAGGAATTGAGCTAGTTGCCGACAGAGATTAACTCAAAACTATTCTCCATTTCTATACACCAGCTTTTAACAGAGGTTAGTTCAAGTTAACTGAAGTAAATTTAAAATTAACTTGTTCATTAAAAAATGTATTTATTTAAAACATCATTACAGAGTAAAAGACTGCCATTAAAATGCTAACGATTCAGTAGTTCGTCCAGTCCCCATCAGAGTCGATGATCACCTGGCATCTTCAGGGTATACTTTCGACGAGATTTCACCCGTATTCTTGGAACAAAGATTTTCAAATTGCCCAAATTTGCCGTTACAGTTGCGTAACTATGTACACCCTTTTACTAAGATGCCTCTGCTTAGTGTGTGACCACAAGTTCTCGATTGGGTTTGTATCGGGCGGCTAAGATGGCCAAACTGGTGTGACGATATCAGATTCCCCTTTCCACTGGCTACAAGTTATACTCTGTTATTTGGGGTCGTTATTCTCTTGAAGAATCCACTCTTCATTTTTGTCAACAAATCATCATTTAGCAGTAGGTATTAATGCCTTTTTCTAAATCTTGAACATTTGTTCAGCATTCAAATTGTAAATAAAAATGAAGAATCTCCCAAAAATTTTTTTTCCGAAAGATATGTGAGATCCAGCATCTCATCTTCATCTACCTATCCTCGCCATTCTCAAAAATGGCATTTAAATGGAGTGGATTGGAACGCTTTCTCCAACCAAATCAAATCTCCAAAATCTTCAATTTCAGATTCTACTCACCTTCCTTTTCAATTTCTTCTCAAAATCCCCCTGTACCTTGGTGGACAAAAGAATGCCACATAGCAGTAAAAAACAGGAAATAAGCTCTAAATGCTTTATAAACTTCAAATGAGCCAGAGCTTTATCTAAAAGAATAATCAAAGAGGCTATAAAAACTCCGTATCCACCTGAAACTCCAGCACCCCTACCAAACATCTATGGACGAATATCAAGAAGATGAGAGGATCCAGGACTCCTGAAAGACAATACCTGGATCACTCAAAACCCTGAAATTTCTAACTTTCTAGCATCATTTTTACAAAAAATCGGCAATCGCAAATCTCCCTGAAACAAACCTTCCTCTCATTCACCCAAACAATTTTAATACAACAAACAAATACAAATCCTTACAATTTCCCTTTCTCTTTTTCAGAACTAATGAATTCCATTAATTCCTCTAAGAACTGTGCCCCTGACCCTGATGGCATTCATATCTCAATGATTAAACACCTCCCCCTTTCTATCCTTCTTCTCCTACTAGAGCACTACAATCATTTATATTAATCTCACTCATTTCCATCTTCATGGGTAACTGTCGCCATTATCCCTATCCACAAACAGGGAAAACCTAGAAACCAATCAAACAACTACCGTCCGATTTCCTTAACCAACCATTTCTGTAAGATGATGGAAAGAATGGTAAATAACCGCTTAAGTTGGTTTCTGGAAAAACAAAATTTACTTATCTCAAAACAATTTGGTTTTCGCAAGAACTTCTCCGCCATGAATCATGTAGTCACCCTTACAAATGACATTCATATTGCCATCTATATAAAACATCACACCACAATCATTTCCTTAGACCTTCAAAACGCTTTCGACACTACCAACAAGAACCCAATAATTCACCAATTAATAAAACTAAATCTCACATCTTACAATTTTCTTTATCAATTTCCTACAACCAAGAAAATTCACAGTAAAGGCAAACAACCACCACTCTTCCCTCTCATATCTCTAAGTAGGAGTTCCAGAAGGTGCCATACTTAGCCCCACTCTCGTTCCAATGGCCACTCAGACAATAGCTGATTAAATTCCTTCCAAAGTTAAATTCAAACTATATGCAGATGACATAATCATTTATTATTCTAGTTCAAACAATCATCAGAACACTCAAATACTACAATCTACAATTTTATTTGTACAAGAATTGTTAAATATCACGTGTTTCTCTTTATCCCTAAACAAATCCTGAACCATTCATATATGCAAAAAAACAACTTGCTTCAAAACAAATTCTATCGAAATTTTTAACTCACAAATTATCCAAAGAAATGACATGAACATTTTAGGGATGACAATAAACTCCAGTTTAAACTGGAATACCCACATCAAATCTCTAAAAGCAAGAACTGCAAATGAACTTAACTTAATGAGACTACTTTCAAATTTCAGATGGGGCTCTGATTTTCCAACTCTAATAAAAATTCATAAATCTCTCATTTCCTCGACACTAAAATATGCTGACCATCTGTACGATCAGGCCTGTCATTCCTATAAAAAACAAATAGATCCAATTCAAAATCAAGCCCTAAGAATTGCACCGGGAGCTTACAGAACTTCCCCTATTCCTAGTCTTCAGTGCATCTCAACTATCGCTCCCTTATCCTTGTCTAGATCCCAATCCCTCCTCCATTATTTCTCCTTTTCCATTTTTTAAACCTGTTATTAGATCCGGAACCGCGTATGTCGGCTTAATACTAACCATACAGTTGAAACATAATTATTGAATTCTTGTTATGCGTAATTTAATTAAAAGGCGCTAAATCAATTTTAGTTGTTGCCGTGAACGAAACTTTTTTACCTAGAAACAATTTTTTATGCCTCCTGAAAAATTGCTATATTTGACATACGAGGTTGCTAATAAGCCCCATCGGTATAATGTAATGCTTGCGCATACTTTTCTTTGTATTATTTTTAAAAAAAATACCAAAAAACGCTGCCCCCTCTTATCTTGAAAACTACTCATTTAGAGTAGGGGTCGGCAACCTATTGCAAGCCAAGCAATTTTGAATGGCATGCGTACCTATTCAAAGTTTACACATTAATTCGGTAATCTGTGACATGTTTCGAAATTAAGTAAATAATCGAAGAAAGTATTACTTTAACGATACAAACAAAAACGATATATTATATAGGTCACTAGGTATTATTTTACTGAATGCATTGGTTTGGCTTTAATTTCGGCAAGTATTAAAGACGGCAAGCCTCAAAATATAAGCCTAGGCAAAAACACAAATAAACGCTTTCAATTCAGATCAAAGGAGCCGCTATAAGGCGGTTTTTGTTTGACTTGACTTCAATCGTTCCGACGAGCGCCGCAACTCTTTTTATATTGCCGAACTTTAGTTTTTGTTAGATTTAACTTCCAGGCGGCCCTTTGATTGCAATGGGCGCGTGGTAGATAATAATTTTTGTTCTAAGAAATTTAATAAACGTAATTATTGGAATTTTCTGGAAACATTATTTTTCTATATATAGCAAGCGGCTACACGTTTGGATCATTTAGTATAGAAGTAACATCCGTTCCAGTCAATAGTCGCCCCCCCCCCCCCCCCCCGAAAAGTTTAAAAATTCAAATTACGTTGCGTTATGGCCGCGAAGAAACAGAAGGTAGACGTTCGATCATTTCAAACTTCATGGACGATTATGGTTTTGTACAGCAAAACGATCAGGCTATTTGTGTCCTATGTCGGGAAAGCGTAGTTTTCCGGACATCTAGTGTTCAACGACATTTCCAGATAAAACATGAATCGTCATTTAAAGATAACGATGAAAAAAGGGACGCAATACAAAGAGCAAGTAAACAATACGAGAAACAATCAACATTCTTTAGCAAAGTTTTCCAAGGAAAAAATCAGGTAACTGAATGCAGAATCAAAATTGCACAATCGTTGGCACAAAAGGGTAGGCCGTTCACTGACGGAGAATTTATGAAGCAAACGTTTTTGAGTGCTGGCGAGATTTTATTCGACTACTTGCCCAATAAGGATACAATGTTGGCGAGGATTAGGTATATACCGGCATCAGCGCGGACCATCGAGAGACGAATTACCGAAATGACACAAAAAGGGGTAGGGGTAGATAAATTTTAAAAGGTTTTAATAGTAATAGGGAAGTTTTTCCTGATTATTTTGTTGAATAATAAACACATTTTATGCATAAATATTTATAGTAAAAAGAGTAAATATCATTCTAATAATATATATTTCAACAAGTTAGTAATTTGTTAAATTGCATTTTCTTTAAAAAGATTCTATTTCTTACATTTTTCTTCACGTCAGATTTAATTTTCTACTTTATATTGTAAAAATTTCAATCAATTTAATTTACGTATTGACATTTTCTCCAAAATAACTTTTTCATGCCTGACTTAATTCTAGAGACCAAGAATTCACCTTGATTCCTTGGAACACCGAAGAACGGTTGGGGGCTGGAATCTATTCTATAAGTACTCTCATTCTTCGATGGATGTAGCCTGCTTATTTTCTCTCAGAGTGGTGCCTACTTGGAACTGACTTCGCGCTAATACATGACATGAGTACGAGGAGGACCGTTTTCAAGAATTCCTTTATATGGAGAACCTCATCCATTGAAATAATTTGTGTTTCCTACCAAGTAGAATTTGTAGCTATTCAAGACCGACGTGAATCGCTTTTTCTGTAGACGCGTCGCTTCTGTAGAGCTTGAGGGATAGCACATGTGTTATGGCCATAAAAAAAAAATAGTTTGCACTTTTATCTGCAGTTGTTTCTTTTGAAAAGCTGGGATATTTTTTTGCTTTTTTTTGAGGATTTTGCAGGCATGCTTTTTATATTCCTTAGTCATTAAATCTGTAAGAGTGAAAAAATACGAGTTTTGTTTTGGTGTAAACGTCAATAAATTTTAAGGGTCCTTTATTGTGAAGTGGTAGAGATAAAGTTGTCGTGTATTCAAGATGTATTATAATTTTTATTTTTTTGCATACTATTCTTTTTGAGTATAAATAAGTTTTATCTTAGAATGAAGGACTAATAAAAAAATCTTCTGTATTTGTTAAAAAATCGGTAAAGTGATTTCTTCTTCTAATAGTATTTCATCCGTTCAGGACTTTAGGGATTTACAGAGCTATTCTAACTTTATTAGCAGCAATACGAAAAAGCTGTATCGAACTGCGACCGAACCAGTCTCGTAGGTTTTTCGTCCAGGAGTGACGTCTTCTGCCTCGTCCTCCTTTTGTTTCAAGCTTGCACTGAAGTATCAGTTGCAACAGTCTATAGCGGTCGTGCCTTATGACGGGTCCAAGGTATTCCAATTTGTGCTCTTTCAGCGTTCATGTCAGTTCCAGAGCAATTCGTTATTAGTTACATGTTGTGTCCAGGGATTTTTCAGGATATGTCGGTATAGCCACATTTTGAAGGCATTTATTCTCCTCACTACTGCTTTGTTGCTCGACCATTTGACTCCGTAGAGTAGAACAGAGAAGACCTAGCAGTGCGACATTCTGACTTTCAGTTGGAGACTGAGATCTGTCAAAGTGAATAAGGTCCTTATCTAAAGGAATGCTATCCTGGCCTTTTCGACGCTTTTAATTTGTGCACCATAGTCCCATGTGTCATAGATTGTAGTAGCCAAATAATTGAACATCCTCACCGGCTCTACTACTGTGTTATTAATTGTCAAAGGCCTCCAGTTATGGGTTGGTTTTTTAGAAACTATTATGTACTTAGTTTTCGAAATATTGAGGCTAAGGTTATATAGTTCTAAATATTGATGGACTCTTTCTAATAAGATTTATAGGTCTTCAAGATTACTAGCCACAATGGCAATTTCATCGGCATATCTGATATTGTTGATAGACTCGTCGTTTACTTTTATACCGCTTTGTTCTGTCAATGCCTCTTGGATTATTCGTTCAGAGTAAATGTTAAAGAGGGTTGGGGAGTAACACATACTTGACGGACACCGGACACTCTTACAGATCTCGGTGTCTTTTGACATATTCCCGTCAATATTTACTTTCGCTTGTTGTCCCCAATAAGTGTTTACAATTATTCTAATATCTTTTTTATCTAGCTATGGTGTCGTAAGTATCTCCATGAGTTGATAGTGTAGAACGTTATCGAAGGCCTTCAAGAAATCAATGAACATATGCATTGAAATAATTTGTCAGGGACTATGTTTCCTACCAAGTCGGATTTGTAGCGATTCAAGACTGATGCGAATCGCTTTTTCTGTAGACGCGTTGCTTCTGTAGAGCTTGAGAGATAGTACATGTGTTGTGGCCATAAAAAAAATAGTTTATAGTTTTATCTGCTGTTGTTTCTTTTGTAAAACTGGGATATTTTTTTGCTTTTTTTGAGGATTTTGCAGGCAGGCTTTTTATATTCCTTAGTCATTAAATCTGTAAGAGCCGAAAAATACGAGTTTTGTTTTTGTATAAACGTGAATAAATTTTAAGGGCCCTTTAGTGCAAAGTGATAGAGATAAAGTTGTTGTGTATTCAAGAAGAATGTATTATAATTTTTATTTTTTTGCGTATTAATAAATTCTATCTTAGAATGAAGGACTAATAAAAAATCTTCTCTACTTATGTAAAAATGTGGTAATGTGATTTCTTCTTCTTCTAATAGTACTTCATCCGTTCCGGACATTAGGGATTTACAGAGTTATTCTAACTTTATTAGTAGCAATACGAAAAAGCTGTATCCAACTGCGACCGAACCAGTCTTGTAGGTTTTTCATACAGGAGTGACGTTTTCCTGCCTGGCCCTACTTTTGCTTCAAGCTTACCCTGAAGTATCAGTTGCAACAGTCTATAGCGGTCGTGCCTTATGACGTGTCCAAGGTATTCCAATTCGCGCCCCTACAGCGTCCATGTCCAGTTCCAGACTCTTTCCCATTCTCTTGAGTACTTTGTTTTTAGTTACATGTTGTGTCCAGGGATTTTTCAGGATACGTCGGTCTAGCCACATTTCGAAGGCATTTTTTCTCCTCATTACTGCTTCGGTTATCGTCCAGGATTCAACTCCGTACAGTAGAACAGAGAAGGCATAGCAGTGCAACATTCTGACCTTCAGTTGTAGACTCACATCTTTCGAAGTGAATAAGCTCCTTATTTGAAGGAATGCTACCCAGATAAATTTTCAAAGGTAATGCACTCGTAATAATTTTTGTTCAATCTACGCCCTGTGAAGAATATTCCAGAATTTTTTCAAAATTTTTTGATCAGTATTTTTTGAGATAAGGTGGGGACAGCGATTTTTTAAAAATAATACAAAGAAAAGTGTACGCAAGTATATATATAATATATATATATATATATATATATATATATATATATATATATATATATATATATATCAATCGGTTTTATAACGTCTTCCATCTTCCGATGTCTAATTTCCACTCCTCCCGGTTTCTCCATCCCTCCTCCTCCAGATCTTTCTTTAGTACTTCCTTGTTGATTCCTGCTCTCCAGCTTTGGCGTGGTTTTCCTCGCTTTCTTTTTCCATGAGGGTTCCAATTTAAAATCTTTTTAGGTAGTCGGTCTTGTGACATTCTCTGTACATGTCCGTACCATACCAACTGTTAGGTTCTGATTTCGTCCACTATATCGTGCTTTATTTCTCAAGCTCGTCTTATCGTGTCATTTGGTATGCGGTATTTTCTGGATTTTCTGGCTGCTCGTCTCCAGAAATCCATTTCTGTAGCTTTTAGAATTTTTTCTGTTCTTTCCTTCAATGGCCACACCTGGGAGCTGTAAGTTATTATTCTTTTCACTGTTGAATTGTAAATTCCCTTCTTATTTTCAATGGTTATGTTTTTGTCCCATAGGATACTATTAAGCATTGCAATCGCTTTTCTTTCCTTGGATATTCCTCTCGAATATTGCTTCTTCCAGTGTTTCGTCCCTAGTTATTCTCGTTCCCAAATACTTATAACTGGCACAGTGTTTGATGGTGTGTCCTGTGGCCAGTTTCAAGTCCTGCTGTTGTCCTCCGACGCACATGTACTCGGTCTTTTTAATATTGACTTCTAGGCCCCATTTTTCATATTCCTCCATAAGTTTTCGTGTCATGTATTCCATATCATCGATGTCCTGAGCGACTACTACCTGGTCGTCTGCGAATGATAGCGTGTACAATGTAGTATTGTCATCCAGTGGTAATCCCATACTGCTGCATTTCCTTTTCCAATTCTTCAGTGCACTCTCCAAATAGATTTTAAATAGCGTTGGGGATATACAGCAGCCCTGTTTGAGACCCTTTGTGACCTGGAACCCTGTTGTTATAACATTTTTGGTTTTCACACTATTTCTTGCGTCTTGGTATAAGGATTTTACGGCTTTAATTATTTCGGTGCTTACATTACTCTGTTGTAGTGTTTCCCACAATCTCATTAGGGGCACGCTGTCGTAGGCCCTTTATAAATCAACAAACAAGACATGGACTTCTTGATCAAATGCGGTTTTCTTTTCTAGGATTTGTGTCAGTGAGAAGAGATGGTCTATTGTGGATCTTCCTGCTCTAAAGCCTGCCTGTTCTTCAACTTCTACGTCCGCGTATTCCGTTTCTATTCTATTTTTAAGTATTTTCCCGTATATTCTGCTAATAGATCCTGTAACCGTGATTCCCCTATAGTTATCGCAATTATTTCTGTCTCCTTTCTTATGAATTGTTGATATGTATGATATTTTCCATTCCTCGGGTACTTCTGATGTGTTAATGCATCTTTGGAATAAGTTCCTCAAAGCGCTAAATAGCTTTTCAGTTCCGTATTTTACTAACCTGGTCCTGGAGCTCTACCATTTTTTAGCGTTTTACATACTTCTTTAACTTCTGATGTTGTTATCCTTATTGGGGATCCTCGTATAACTATATTTGGGTTTCCATGTTGGGTACTTTTGAACTCTGGTCTATCTTCTGTTAGCATATTTGTAAAATATTGGTTCCATTTTTCTGGTGTTATTGGTGAGAAGATTTCTCTTTTCCGTTCTGTTCTCATATTTTTAAGAAGTCTCCAGCTTCTGTGCTTTTTCTTCCTCCTATGTAAGTGTTGAATCTTGAGCATGTCTGTTCCCATTGGTTGTTCTTTTTGTCACTAATCATTTTGCGTACTCTAGCTTGGGATTCTTTGTATTTTACTTTGTCGTTTGTGCTCTTTGAACTTAAGTATTTGTGGTAGCTTTTTCGTTTTTTCTTTTTTTTTTTTATTTTTTTTTTATGGGTCTAGCTCACATGCTGCAGGGAAGTCCTTAAAGCGCTCCAGGCGCGGCTCGAGTGCGGAAAAAGCGATTCACGTTGTTCTTGAATCGCTGTAAATTGTACTCGGTGGGAAACACAGCGCTGGGCAAATTATTCCAAAGGGATGACGTTCTCCATATAAAAGATTGCTTGAAAAGCGTTGTACGCGGAGTAACAAGCTGAACCTCATACGGATGCGAAGCACCAGCGCGACGTGTATTTCTAACATGCACCGCTTTGGGAGGAATTAAGCGGGCTACATCCTTCGAACACTTTCCATGAAAATACTTGTAGAACAGACTCAAGTCGCCAACCGTTCTTCGATGTTCCAGCGAATCAAGGCCGCCGGTCAATTCCGGGTCCCCAATCAGACGGACCGCTCTTCTCTGAACAGAATCCAACAAATGCAGTGTATGTTTTGTGAGCGGAGCCCCAAACGTGGGAGCAGTATTCCATAGTTGGTCGAATTTGAGCTTTGTAAAGAATTAACAGTTGCTGTGGGGTGTAAAGCTTTCTGGTTCTAAATAATATTCCCAACTTTTGAGAAGCTCTCCTTGCTATGCCTGCAACATGCTCATGCCAAGACATATTAGCTCCCAAACTAACGCCCAACAAATTGAGCGACGATGCTAGGGGAATGGAGTGCCTCGACATAACTATGTCGGGTTCAGCAACGTTAACTTTTTTAGAAAAAACTGCCGCTTGGGTTTTTGTAGTGTTAAATTCCACTTGGTTACTGTCACCCCAAGATAGAATTTCTTCCAGGTCTTGGTTAAGTTGAACGACCTCCTGCTGTCTGCGGATACTCGCCTGAGCAGCCGATGTCCGAGCGTTCAAGGTGAATGAAGAGACAAGCGTACTGTCATCTGCAAAGCTATAGATTGGATTTTCGGTCTTTTCCAGCAGATCGTTAATGTAAATGAGAAAGAGAGTAGGAGACAGTATGGAGCCCTGGGGCACACCGGCGTTGATAGTGAGGGTGTTAGAAAGAAACCCGTCGACCACCACTCGTAAAGAACGCTCTCTGAGGAAACATGAGAGCCACAAACAGAACCTTTCAGACATACCATAAGAGCATAACTTAGCCAACAGTCCATCGTGCCAAACACGGTCGAATGCCTTGGATATGTCAAGAGCAACCGTTCGAGATTCTCCAAAGTGTTCAATTGCGTTGTTCCAAACATGTGTTACATAAGTCAGAAGATCTCCTGTTGATCTATGTTTACGAAAACCATATTGGTGATCGCTAATAATATTGAATCGTTCAAGATATTTTAGAAGATGCTCATTGATAACCTTTTCCATGACTTTCGATATTATTGAAAGCAGTGCAACTGGTCGGTAGTTATTTGGCAAGGTCTTCTTACCTTTTTTAGGTATCGGCTGAACCGTGGCACATTTCCAGCAGGACGGAAATATTCCCTTTCTGTAGGATAGGTTAAAAAGTCTACAGAAAACTGGTGTTAGTTCAGGTTAGTTCAACGCCAGAAGCCTTCTTGGTGTCTAGCTTCATTAAAATACGCTTTATGATGCGCTGTCTGAAGACAACATCGGGCATCCTTTACTGCAATATGGGAATAGTAGGTGGTGTTTTTCCTTGGAAATCGACAGTAGAATGTGAAGCAAAGAGTTCAGCCAACAAGTTCGCTCTCTCAACAGGTGTGGTTGCAATGGAATTATCTGGCCGTGTGAGTGGTGGTATGGTGGATTTGGTAAAATTTTGACTAACTGCCTTCGCGACTGCCCAAAAGGACCTGGAATTGTTGGGACAAGCGAGAAGTTTGTTTCTAATTCGTTGATTGTGTGCCTCCTTGGTTTCGTCGATAATTCCCTTGCATCTGTTCCGGGCATGAACAAAGATGTTACGATTTACGGTGTTAGAATTTTCACGCCATTGTCGGTAGGCAATATGTTTAGAAGCAACAGCTTCTTTGCATTTTCGGTCGAGCCAAAGCTTGCCGTTGGAGGAGCATTTCTTCGAAAAAGGGATGTAAGCTTCCATACCAGCCAAAATAACATCGGAGACCTCCCTGGCGCAGTCAGATGGGTTATCGGATCGAAAACAAATGTCCATCCAAGGAAAAGTTCGAAAGTATTCCATGAGATCTTCCCATTTAGCAGATTTGTAGTGCCAAATCTTGGGCGGCCTAGGCGCCTCTCTGTCACTGATTGGCAGGATACTCGATGTCGAAAGCAGTTTATGGTCGGAAGAACCTAACGGCGGATTTACGGTGACCGTGTAAATCTCCGGATTGGTGGTTAAAAACAGATCAAGAAGACTGGCGAACTCCCCGTCTCGATCAGGGATCCGTGTTGGTTCGTCAATAAGCTGAGTTAAGCCATAACTGATTGAGAATGATTCTTTTTTCTTTAATTTCCTATTTAATTTCTTCATCCCACCAATATGGTTTTTGCTGTTTTTCCCTTTTCTCTTAGTACCCTAATGCTTCCAGTGCGGCTGCGTGTAGGCATTCCTTTATATATTTATATTCTTCTTCTATATTAACAAATCCCGTCCATTGTATCTTTTGGTCCAGTCTACTCTTGTATAGATTTCTGATACTTTCATTTTGTAAGCTGTCTGTATTATATCTTATTGTTGTTTCACTTGTTGTGTGCTGTGTACTTGTATTTTCCAGTTTGCTTTCCCGTGTTGTTCGTGAGGTTATCTTTCCTTTCACAAGGTAGTGGTCGCTGCCACATGAAGCCCCTCTTTGGACTCTTACAACTAGGAAGTTTATTCTAGATCTCTGTCGTATTATCATATAGTCGATAATACTTTTTAAATCTCTTGTTGTTTGTCTCCACGTATATTTATGAATATCCCTATGCTGGTAGTGTCCGTTTAATATTGTAAGGTTGTTTTGTTCACATATCTCTATAATTCTTCTTCCGTTGTCGTTAGTAGTTTCTTCGCCATATTTTCCCACCACTTTATCGTGTTCTTTCCTTCCTATTCTTCCATTTAGATCACCCAAAAGTAATATCTCTCTTGATGTTCCAATTTTGCGTATTTCCTCATTTAGTTGTTCAAAAAATGAATCCTTGTTATTAGCCAGATCGTCGTCGTTGACAGCGTATACCCCCAATAAGGTTGTGTTATTGCCTAGTATTTTGAGATTCATCTTTATGATTCTTTCACTAATCGGTTCCCAGGTGGTTATGAATTTCCTCAGTTTTCTGTGTATTAGTATGGATATGCCTTGTTTTGCTCTATCTTCTTTGGGCACTCCACTATAAAAGTGATCGTAATGCCCCCAACTTTCGGAGCCTTTTCCTTTCTTCGTTGTTTCCATCAGTACTGCAATTTCGACTCGAAGATTTTCTAATTCATTTACAACTTCATTTACTTTCCTGGAGAGACCTTGTATGTTCCATGTACCACATATCGTTGTCCTTCTTCTTTGCTGTTTTCGTTTTCGTATATCCATTCGATTCCGAGGCTTTGGATTAGGTTTTTTAGCAGAGGCTTTTTTTATATAGGGTAGGGAGCTGGCCTACCGTTACAACCCTCCTCCTTTGTCCGGGCTTGGGACCGGCAGTGACAACTGTAAGCTACTCAATCCACCTACGGCCGCCCCAGGCGGAGTTGTACGCAAGTATTACATTATATATATTTGAACTCGTGTTTCTACAAGCTTTCATTTGACACCCCCCGATAATCCAGTAATTTTTTTTTTCACTTCCGATTTCACCCTCCAAAACTAACCCCTTAAATCAATATTTAACTTTCAAAAGTACATGGCTGTGATGAGGCCACCAATTCCAATATTAGTACCAAATTTCAACTTTCTAATATATCTCAAATAGTTTCGGAGAAAATCGGGTGTGACAGACAGATCTTATATGTGCTCAGTAGGGAACACTAAAAATAATAAAATTTTTACAACGACGTAGAACACGATATTTACGAAGTAGCCCGTCTAACACCCTCCCCAACCACTTTAACTCCTTACATGTTTCACTTGGTGAATACCTTGAAAATTTATTCATAATTACAATCAAAATCTAAGAAAAATTTTCATAATAATGAAGAAAATAAACAAAATTTATAGATCCCGATCCTTACCCCTTTCGACTTAAGCCTAGTCGCTTAAAAATTAAAGATTTCATTCCAACCTCAAGTATATTATGTATTATATACCAAATTTGAAATCAATATATCATTTCTGTAAAGGAGTAATGTGCCAACAAACTGACAGATAGATAGACTGAGAGAAATGCGAGACTAGATTTTTCGTGATCTAAGGACTCTGAATCCCGACGAAATGGTAAAATCTCAAGGGTTTATATTTTTTTACGAATTGCATTCTTCTTCAGCTTCAGCAAGATAAGTAAAAAAATTGAAGTATTTTTAAAATTTGTATGCGAAGGCAATAACAAAGATTATTGCATGACGCAAGTTCTTATAAGTGTCACGTGCTTTTTAGGAAAAATATCCGTATACTTTTACGTAAGTGGGCTCTTTAAATGTAGATAAAAATTTACATAATTAGGTCTTTTTACATACATCAAAAAAAATAGTACCTTGATAATACATCTAATTGTATAAGGGTCTTTACTAGTATCTACCAAGGGATCGTATTGTTGAAAACAATCACAGTTCAAGATGTTCGCTTTTCTTCACGTTTTAGGTTTTCTAGATCACGACAGAGTCACTCATTTCCGTCTGTCTGTCGGTCTCTCGGTCCTTTTGCACAATAAGTCTGGAACGAAATAAGATATCAATTTCGAATTTGGTACATAAATAACATTTACCAAGGAGAAGCATTTAGTTTTTGAACGATATTGTTTGAGGCAAAAGGGGGAAATAGAAGGGGGCAGATAAATTTTAGAAGGTTTTAATAGTAATATGGGAATTTTTCTGATATTTTGTTGAGTAATAAATACATTTTATGCATAAATATCTATTTGTAAAACATACAAGGAGCAAAAAGGATGGGAGAGGTGAATATATATACTACCGTCAGATAGTATTTGCTCACCTAGAAATTTCAATGTAACTGCGAAAATTTAATACCTAATAAAACCCTTTTATTATATTAGGTAAATTTACTGCACTGACTTAGGCGTTACTTGATGGAGATTCATAATAACTAGGAATAAAAATTTAAACAAATGTTTATGATCACCACTTATGTTTATTATTGCTGACAATTGTTTCGACACACTGTGCCTTCTTCTGGAGCACGATGTAAATTAACTAACAAAGTATGTTTCAGAATACATAGTTTACCTAATTAAAAGTACTAAATTCATTAACAATATTTACCTTAATACCTAGGATAAGTTCAATAAAGGAGACCCTCTCCCATCCAATTGATCGTTAAGTAATAGACCTGAGGATTTTTTCTGATTAATTTCTACCTGTTCTAAACAATCCAGTAATTTTCCTTTCTTTCCGTTATGCAAAATTTTGAAATCTTCATTGAATGTATGCTTTTCCTCTGTTAAATGTTTGGCGTAATGAGATTTGTTATTTTTCATTCTAAAGCTATGTTTATGTTCGTTTTTATTCTTTTATAAAAAGGTCTGACTGTTTGTCCTATATACGTTTTATTGCAACTGCCACAGCATAATTTGTAAACCCCCGATTTATTTTCTTTTTTTGTTTTGCTTTTATTATTTTCAATATATCGAGATAATGTGTTATTTGTACGGAAAGCGATATTTACATGATTTCTATGGAAAAATTTTTGAATTTTATTAGTTAGTTTTCCGGTATAGGTGAGTGTATGAAATTTTTCTTTGTTTAGTTGTTTGTACGGGTACACCAGACCTATTGCTCTTTTAAATTGTTTTTTTCATTAAAATATTATCTACGAAATCGCTACTATATCCATTGTTTATACTAATTTGTTTTATAATATGTAATTCTTTCTGAAAATTTTCTTCCGTTCATGGTGTATTTATTAGTCTATGGATGAAACTGTTATAAGCCGAGATTTTATGTGTGAATGGGTGGTTAGAATTAGCGTGTATAGTTATATCTGAGTATCTGGTTTATGGAAGATTACAAAATCGTGTTTATTCATTTTGTTTGATATTTTTAAATCTAGGAAATTAATCGATTTATTTGTTTCAATTTCTGTTGTAAAAGTAATATTATTATGAAGTTGGTTAATAAAATCTAGAAAAAGTTTTAATTGTCGATCTGTGCCTGTAAAGCAAGTCAATATATCATCTACATACCGGTACCAATAAAAGAAATTTTTAAAAAGATGAGAATTACTAATTTGTTCTTCTAAATGGTCCATGGAAATTTCATATAAAATTGGACTAAGAGGGTTTCCCATTATTAAACCTTTCTTACTTACGTAAATGTTATCGTTAAATTCAAAATAATTCTGATCTAAGCACAATGTTAAGATATCTAATATTTCTTGTTTAATTATTGGGTTAACATTATTTTTATTGAGTAATCTTTGGACCAAGTTTATAGCCACCATCACACGCTAACACATTATCTCGATATATTAAAAATAATAAAAGCAAAATAAAAAAAGAAAATAAATCGGGGGTTTACGAATTATGCTGTGGCAGTTGCAATAAAACGTATATAGGACAAACAGGCAGACCTTTTTATAAAAGAATGAACGAACATAAACATAGCTTTAGAATGAAAAATAACAAATCTCATTACGCCAAACATTTAACAGAGGAAAAGCATACATTCAATAAAGATTTCAAAATTTTGCATAACGGAAAGAAAGGAAAATTACTGGATTGTTTAAAATAGGTAGAAATTAATCAGAAAAAATCCTCAGGTCTATTACTTAACGATCAATTAGATGGGGGAGGGTCTCCTTTATTGAACTGATTCTAGGTATTAAGGTAAATATTGTTAATGAATTTAGTACTTGTAATTAGGTAAACTATGTATTCTGAAACATACTTTGTTAGTTAATTTACATCGTGCTCCAGAAGAAGACACAGTGTGTCGAAACAGTTGTCAGCAATAATAAACATAAGTGGTGATCATAAACATTTGTTTAAATTTTTATTTCTAGTAGGTAAAGCCTTTTTGGTGAAATCACAAATTAAAAATCCAATAGAACAAATTTTTTGCATGATAATCGTTTTGAGGCGATTTCTGAGAATTCCAGTTGAAGTAAGAACTCATTTCAAATTTCTAGGGATAATGAAAATTCCGAGTGACATATGATGATAAAAACTATGCTGTAAATACCATTACCCTTTTGGAAATTAACCATTTTGTCCAGGAGACTTAGCATTTTGCTGCCGATTTTGAGATAATAAGCTATAAATTGGTGTATACCTTCGTTTTGGCATTGTTTATGTGTAGTCAAAAGTCACCGATGATAGCTTGTTGCGGTTCATCAAAAAAACGAAGGTCAAAGGTCACAAAAAAAATTGGTTTTTCAACAATATCTCGTTTTTTATGCTCTAAATCACTTTGGGACCTATTATAAAAGTTGTAGAGCATAAAATTCTCTACAAGATTGGTCTAAGGTATTTTTTTCTAAGTCTAACCGTCTTTGAAATAGAGCGCGGAGAGTAGGAAGTATTTGGTCGTATGCATGATAACGCTACGTTAGCTGCATAATGCAATACGTTGTGCAGTTTATACGTTAATAATTTACTAAAAATGTTTAAATAATCAACGAATTTCAGTTATTTACTTGAAAATAAATGATATTTGTTTATAATATTTAGAAATAACATGTGTTTGATTAAATTTAGTAAATATTAGCTTAATTGCATTCTCATTATATTTTTATTTTCTCTGCTATGAAGTTGTAGAGATTTTCAAAATCGTTCTCCGAATTATTTATAATAAACGGATGGAATCATACTACTTTATGGCAGGATCTATGTAGTCAATTACGGACCGTATAATTTCCAAAAATGTTGGGTCCCTCATAGATACAATGCAGGTACATTTGCACTAATCAGTTTTAAATTTCGGTGATTTGTGCGATGTCGTAAATTTACAGTTTCGAGCGGATGATAATTCTAATTTATGGAGCTTATGCATATTATAATTTGAGAAATTTTAATATATACATAGGAAGTATTCGGATTAGTTAGTCTAGGGACTGCTCTGTAAAACCAATCAGCGGTGTGCACCACCAAGCAGCCATCCCCCTCTATTGAGTGGTTGCAAGAGAGCGAAAATACGAGAATATAAGTTCAAGAATTTTACCTTCTTAAGGCATTAGTGCGTGAAGCTTCGAAGAGCTAGAGTTTCTTCAAATTCACGTATATTCTCATATATTCTCTCTATACATCTTTACGATCAATGTGTGCGCGTATGTGTGTCGTCGACTACCTGTGTAATAGTTCACGTGTTATAGACGTAGAGGGCCACGCTTGACAGAGGGGGGCCTCTACCAACGGTCTTTTATGTTTTCATATAGTGAGTTGGGACAGATGTTACATAAGACTTGTACCGTTCTCAAGGCTTCTCCTTTTATTTAGTTTCACTAGACTTCTCTTCAGTGTAAAACTGAATTTTGGCAAATACAGACATACGATTTCGGGTAAAATGGCTGAATTGTGTTTTATATGTGAAAAGTTACTATCAGATGACAAAACTGTGAATGTTTCGCGTGGCTTACAAGTTTTAAAAAATGCAAGTATTCAAAGAAATGACGGTAAAATTGACTATTTGAACACTTTAAGTTCTGTAAAAGTGCATATTAACTGCAGGAAACAGTACACCAGTGAACATAGTATAACTGCATATAAGCGACGCCTGGAAGATGATGAACCTTCGACATCAAGTTCACCTCGTAGACTAAGAACTGAGCCTTTTGACTTCGCAAAATTGTGCTTGATTTGTGGCCAAACAGCTGATGAAGGAGAAGAAAAACGTAAACATCAAAAGTATAAGCGCGTCATTAGTAAGGTACAAACTATAAATATGAAAGACAATATAATTAAAAGAGCAGTTGAACGAGGTGATTCTTTTGGAGAATTAGTGAAAAGTCGCGTAATTAGTGAATTTGACTTGATTGCTGCCGGAGCAAAATATCACACTATTTGCATGACTAAATTCTTTCATTCAAAGCCGTCTAAACATGAAGAGCCGAGCCGAAAAGATGAAATCGAAGTAGCAATGCAAGAAATTTTTTCTTTTATTGAAAATAACGAAGATTCACAATTTACATTGAAAGAGCTTCGAGATGTCCCTACGCAGAAAAGTAGGCTTGCAATGCTCCTCTGCGTGTGGTCATTGTAAAGGGCAAGCATGCCTCAATGCTCCATTGTATTCATATGACCAAGATGATGATAATGCGACGGATATATTTGAGATGCTAGAAACAACTGTAAATACGGACGACGAAAATGATGATGACGATCAATTTGATTTGCAAATTGAGCAGTTGGAAGAAGAAGAAGAAGAAGACGACGAAGAATGAACGATTTAATAAAATAATATATATAAAAATATGTAGAGGACTCTCACATTTTATTGTGATAAATATTGTATATATATATATATATATATATATATATATATATAATATATATATATATATATATTTTATTAATAATAAAGTATTCAATTTTTCTATTTTGAATAATATAAGGAAGTTCTTAAAATGTATTTGAGTTTATTTATTTCAATATCTTTTTTTAAACTACTATTTCCTAATTTAAATCAAACACATGTTATTTCTAAATATTATAAACAAATATCATTTATTTTCAAGTAAATAATTGAAATTCGTTGATTATTTAAACATTTTTAGTAAATTATTAACGTATAAATTGCACAACGTATTGCATTATGCAGCTAACGTAGCGTTATCATGCATACGACCAAATACTTCCTACTCTCCGCGCTCTATTTCAAAAACGGTTAGACTTAGAAAAAAAAAAAATACCTTAGACCAATCTTGTAGAGAATTTTATGCTCTACAACTTTTATAATAGGTCCCAAAGTGATTTAGAGCATAAAAAACGAGATATTGTTGAAAAAACCAATTTTTGTGACCTTTGACCTTCGTTTTTTTTTGATGAACCGAACAAGCTATCATCGGTGACTTTTGACTACACATAAACAATGCCAAAACGAAAGTATACACCAATTTATAGCTTATTATCTCAAAATCGGCAGATAGGCTCTTTTTTCAGCTATATTGCCTGGACTAATTCGCAAACAGTACTTTGTCATTGATACAGGGCCAATTGTTTAAAAGTTTCTGTTGAAAATCGGGCTCTGACAACAAAATGGTCACTCGAGTCGACAAATCGCGAGTGATATGCGGATGCCAAGGAGAACGGTGGACTACATCGTAAAAAAATTTTCTGCCGGACATGGAATTCCCAACTAAAAACGTTCAGGAAGGCCTCGAAAAACGACTCGCGCTGAAGACAGAGCTATAACAATGTCCAGCAGACGTAATCGCCGCCTAACCGTACCAGAAATCACGGCTCAAGTAAACCTGGAGCGGCCTATCCCCATCAGTGTGACAACCGTTAAGAACAGGTTAGCAGAAGGTGGACTACACGGGAGAGTTGCAATGAGGACACCACTTCTTAGGCAAGTGAATAAACGTAAACGATTAGAATGGGCCCGAGAACATAAAAATTGGACATCAAAACAATGAAATTCCGTTCTTTGGAACGACGAATCTAAATTCGAAATTTTCGATTCAAATCGACAAGTATACGTACAGCGGTCAGCTGGAGAGAGGATGTTGGAAACCTGTCAGTTACCTATAGTAAAACATGGTGGGGATTCAGTAATGGTTTGGGGTTATTTTGGTAACGGTAAAGTTGGAAAAATCTTTAGGATAGAAGAAATCATGCGAAAAGAACAGTATCAAGAAATTTTGCTAACTCAAATGCTTCCTTTTGGAACAGTTATTTTTCAGGGGAAATTTATTTTTTAGCATGACAACGACCCCAAACATTCTGCTAAACAAATTAGATTGATGACTTGGCCTCCACAATCGCCGGACTTGAACCCCATCGAATTGCTGTGGGACCATTTGGGCAGGTGTGTTTGAAACTCAATCCAACATCAGAAAATCATTTGCGGGAACTTTTACACGCAGGATCGGTTAAAATAATCGAAGAAACTACTGGGCAGAATGTCGAAACTTTGTAAAGCGGTAATTAAAAACAAAGGAGGTCACATAAATGTGAAAAATCCTGGAAAATCATGATTTTTTTCTGATTTTTGGGCTGTAAATAATGTGTGTGGGCAAATACTTTCTGACGGTAGTGTATATACTATATATCGTGTTAATCCTTTTTTGGCTTTTTATAGTCTAGGAATCCAAAAAGGAGCGGGTGTAGTTTAATATTGTATAATTCAATAGCATTTAGAGATATTTACATGTTTTTTGATTAATGTACTGGACAAATTATACACAATTATGCTTTAAATATGTAAGGGGCGGAATCGCAAAATTAAGTTATATTTTCATTATTTTCAGTTTCAATTGGGGAAGGGGTGAAAAAGGTTGAGTGTCCAAATATTTTTGGTTTCGAGAGTATTATGAGAATTTTTCTAGGTTTTCAGTTGTAATATATATATATATATATATATATATATATATATATATATATATATATATATATATATATATATATATATATATATATATAACAAGGGTTTTCTACAACGCTGTCTTCCTTCTCTCAACCTTTGATTCCATCCGTTTCTATCTTCCCAGTCTCCATCTGTTAGACCCCTGTCCTCCATGGGCCTCGTCCACATCGTCTCTCCACGATCGTCTGGGTCTTCCCCTTTTTCTTCTCCCTATAGGGCTCCACTCCGTTATTTTCTTTATCCACCTATTATCTTCGCTTCGTCTCATGTGTCCATACCATTTTAATCTTTTTTCTTCAATGGTGTTTATTGCGTTCTCTTTGATGTTCATTCTGCTTCTTATTTCTTCATTTGTTATTCTCTCCATACGTGTCACTCTACAACATCTTCTCCAATACTCCATCTCTACCGCGTTAATTGAAGATTTATTTCTTTTGTTGATCGTCCATGTTTCTGACCCGTATGTCATTATGCTTTGTATTATTGATTTGTATATGCCTGTTTTGTTTCTCTTTGTAATGTGCTTGTCTCACAGGATCGTATTTAATTGTCTTATGCATCTCATCAATCTAGCTTTAATCTCTTCTTCTGATGTTGCGTTTTTTGAAATGATGGTTCCTAGGTATTTAAATCTATCGGTTCATTTGATGATTATTTCGTTATCTACTTCTAGATTCTCCACGTTTCCCTCCTTTGTTGTTAGATATTCCGTTTTATCAAAGTGTATTGCTAATCCTGCTTTAGTGTATTCTTCTTTCAGTTTTCTTACCATATAACTGAGGTCTTCCTCATCTTGCGCTATGATTACTTGGTCTTGGTCGTCTGCGAAACTTAGAGTATATAAGTAATCTTCTCGTATTCCACTACATTTTTGCTTCCATTTTTTTAATGTTTGTTCGAGGTATATTTTGAATAGTGTTGGGGATGTAGAGCATCCTTGTAATAGGCCTTTTGATGTTTGGAGTCTCTTCCCTATTTTATGTCCTATTTTTATGTTCACTGTGTTGTTTTCGTAGAGAGCTTTTACTGCGTATATTAGTTCTTTGTCAACGCCTATTTCTTTCATTGCGTTCCATAATCTTTGTCTTGGTACTGAGTCCCTTTCTTATGTCTATGAAGGCTAGATGAACTTCTCTATTCTTTGCCAGTTTTTTTTTCCATTGTTTGTTTTATAGAGTATATGTGGTCTATACATGATTTTCCGGCCGTACAGCGTGCTTGGTCTTCTCCAATTTTTCCTTTTATATTTTCCTTCATGATATTTTTAATAATTTTTCCATACAAACGTCCCATACTCGATATTATGCTTAGGCCTCTATAGTCTGTGCATTTTCTGCGGTCTCCCTTTTTAAATATAGATACTGTATAAGCTTTTGACCATGTACCAGAGGAATGGTCAAAAGCAGTTGTAATAATAAATAAATTTTAAGCGTAACTATTTATTTACTATATTATTCCAGTCGTCAGAAGCAAATTTTATCGAAAAGCTGTCATTACATGTTAACAGGCTGCCTTTTGGCAAACAGGTAGTTTTTTGGATGTAGAATACGATAAAAAAAAAGTTTGTTAAGCCTACAAAATCGAAAATAAAATGAAAAATTCGGTTTTTCGTAAATATTTCTAATGAAAAAGATATTGAAAAACTAATAACACCTCGTGAAAGAATGGAAAATTCTACAAAAATATAGTATATAGATTATTTTTTTTTGGTTTTACCGTAATTTAAAAAAATTATTTAAAATAAAATGGCTTGTTTAACCCCTTCAGTTGTAGTGGGAATTATGCTTCCAACCTCATTTATGAGTAAATTAACGTTTCTGATACCATTAAATATTTCGAAATTGACTATAAATAAGTTTCTCGGGGTGCTGATTAAGAATCCAATAACAGATTTGAAAAATTTAAAATGGCAGAATCAATATGACGGCCATAGAGCACGTAATTCATTTAATTTCTTTGAGTAATTTAGAATTTTTGTGCTTCACTTCTGATTTCACCCCCCAAAACTAACCCCTTAAATCAAAATTTGACTTTCAAAATTACACAGCTGTGATGAGGCCATCAATTCCTATATTATTACGAAATTTCAACTTTCTGCGACAAATAGTTTCGGAGAAAATCGGGTGTGACAGACAGACAGACAGACACCGAAGTGATCTTATAAGTGTTCCATACGGAACACTAAAAATTATGTATTCGAGAATTTTACCACTCAAAAGTTTTACTGTTGAAAATTAAGTTTTGTTTTTTTGAATATTCTACTTCTGAAAATTTGTTCTTAAGAAATTTTGCTTTAAAAAATATTGTCAAAATTTTGATTTCCTATCTGTCAGTAAAAGAGAAAATGCCGAAACTAATTAAATCCGTGTGGCAACCAGTTAATTTTGAAAGATCTCCTTATATTTGTAATTTGTTTTGTTCACTTTAATTTTTTTTTGCAGCACATTCCTAAAGTAATTAATTTTATAAATTAAACTGGCCATAATTTTCTTAATTACATTTCTCTTCAGTAAATGAAAAACTTGAATCGAGATAATTTGAATTTCGAAACAAAAGAAAATATTTAATTTTTCCCTATCAAAACATAGAAACGGACCATTATAGCCTTGAAGCAAATAAATGAACGACGGTGGGAAAATGTGAATTTCCAGACACATCATTTGGAATTCGAAACAGCACGTATTAGAAAATTCGGATACTCGCTTGAGTTGAAAAACCTCATAAAATAGGGATTTTTAGCAAGATTAGATATCCCATTACGTAAACTTTAAATGACGAATTGAAGTAAATAGCGGGTTAGCTATAATAGAGAGGTTTTGCAACGCTTATTTTTCACATGCCTTTGTCCTTATTGTTATCTCAAGCATGCGCAGTATTAACGCGAAGGAATTGCAAGGTTAGGTTCAGTATTCATTTTTTATAAACTTAGGGTATTTTATTTCATTCATTTCGCGGTTAAGCACACCGATTATTAACACAAGTTTCTAAATTAAATTGTGTTTAGCAGGGTTCTATCAGTTGCTTTAATATTTCCCAGGGTAATACGAATGTGTGATAAATAAAATTTTATTTGAAATTAGCACCACACACACTGCAATGCCATTGTGCCAAAGATTGCAAAACTCCAACATAATCTGAACACTAATTAACTGTTTTCAGTGTTATGGGCAATTATTGCAAGATTATCTTTTTTTTTATTTTACTGTTTGAATTGTTGTGGCTGTTACTTAATGGAAATTCATAACGAATGTAATCAAATTTCCACTTTATTTAGTTTCACTGAAACTGTATGACGCGTTTCGCTATACTATAGCTTCGTCTGATACAAAATGATATTGAATATTAGTGTTGTTACATTTATACAAATACCCTAAGGTAGATTGGTAATAAAATTAATACTATATGCCAATGAATATTGCTGGGAAATCCATTCTGAATATTAATTGTATAAATTGAGTAAAGGGGAGTTACCATGGGCCAGACAGGTATCTTTTTGTTCGTTTAAGATGATGTTTGAATTTTTAATTCTATTTATTTCTAAATTTTCTAATAGGTTTAATTTTACGCCTTTGTTTTGTATGTGTAGAATTTTAAATTTATCGTCAAAAAGATGATCTGATTCTGTTAAATGATTACTGTACGCTGAGTCAGTTTTGTTTTTTAAAATAGCTTCTTTTATGTTCTAAAATCCGAGTTTCGAATGAGTGACCTGTCTGACCTATGTAACTTTTACGACAAGAACCACAATTCAACTGATACACTCCAGATTTTTTTGATCTATTTTGTTTTCCCTTTGCGTTTTTAATGAATTTTCCTAACGAGTTGTTTGTTCTAAAAGCTATGTTGATATTATATTTGTTTAAGTGAGTTGGGAATGTGGAATCTTTGGCACAATGATACTACTCAGTATATGTCACCACTACACCAAACACTTTATTTTTGCACTCGACGCGCGTTTCGCTAACCATGTTAGCTTCATCGGGAGCGATGATTGACTAAAGCTAAACTACAAATCTACCCTATTTATACTTAGCCTTACCCTTGAATTACTCAAGCAGAACTAATGACATAGGCAAGGCCATCAGTTCCGGTCAAGTAACCAGTAGAGGGGACTATAAGGAATAAGCCCTCTGTCTTTATTTAAACTACTTTTACATTTTATGATTTCCATACTTTCGTATGCGTTCAACAATCTCCTATCAGATACATTTTTTATTAATCTTAGATTATCTAATGTTACAGTATGATCAGCTTCAAGGGCATGTTCGGCAATGCTAGACTTTTCTGTTCTATTGTACTTTAAGTGTGCCAAGTGTTCTTTAAATCTCGTTTTAATTGACCTTTTAGTTTGCCCAACATACTTTTTGTCACAATCATTACAACTAATTTCGTAAATTCCACTTTTCTCACAATTAGAAATCTTATCTTTGGGATTTCCTAAGATATTCCTCAGATTGTCTGATGACTTATAGACTAAGGTGAGGCCTACCTTATTAAATACCTTGTTGAGTCCCTTGCTATATTTCGGATTATATGGTATGGAGACATACTTGGTGTTATTTTCTTCTCGTGTAAAAAAGTTAATGGTTATGACGATGACTTAGTAAATAAGCTAATAGACATAAGTTTAGGTTTAATATTCAGAATTCCAAAAATAAAGTGTTTGGTGTAGTGATGATATATACTAAGTAGTTTGTTTAAGTGGTTTTTAATATACTAAATACTACAATAAACATAAAATCAGCTCACCTCCTACAACACAAATTGGCAGCTTACCACAGTATGTTGCATAGACTTGTAAGTGTCCCCTTATCTGTAGATGATTTTAATAAAGAATTAAATCTAATAAAACAAATTGCTGTTAACAACGGATATTCTCCTGACTCCATAGACTCAATTCTAAACAAAAAATTAAAAAATAAAGCTATTTCTTTGGTATACCCCAAGAAAGAAAACACAGGGAAAAAATATAATGTTTTAACCTATTTTGGTAACACGTCAGAGAAAATTAAAAACCACTTAAACAAATATAATATCAACATAGCTTTTAGAACAAACAACTCGTTAGTAAAATTCATTAAAAACGCAAAGGGAAAACAAAATAGATCAAAAAAATCTGGAGTGTATCAGTTGAATTGTGGTTCTTGTCATAAAACTTACATAGGTCAGACAGGTCGCTCATTCGAAACTCGGATTTTAGAACATAAAAGAAGCTATTTAAAAAACAAAACTGACTCAGCGTACAGTAATCATTTAACAGAATCAGATCATCTTTTTGACGATAAATTTGAAATTCTACACATACAAAACAAAGGCGTAAAATTAAACCTAACATACTAGAATTTAGAAATAAATAGAATTAAAAATTCAGACATCATATTAAACAAATAAAAAGATACCTGTCTGGCCCATGGTAACTCATCTTTACTCAATTTATACAATTAATATTCAGAATGGATTTCCCAGCAATATTCATTAGCATATAGTATTAATTTTATTACCTATCTACCTTAGGGTATTTGTATAAATGTAACAACACTAATATTCAAATATCATTTTGTATCAGAAGAAGCTACGAGTATAGTATAGCGAAACGCGTCATACAGTTTCAGTGAAACTAAATAAAGTGGAAATTTAACAAAATCAGTCTTTCATTACATTTATTTTACTGTATTTTCTTAGTGATTTGTATACCAAAGTAAGAAAAAAATAGGCCCTACCATAACAGCGAGGGGAATAACGAACTTGAAATAACCTCTCCTATAAGTTCCTAAATAAGGGAAATCATTATGCGTCTATTTTGTTTTATTTCAATACTGGGCAGGCTCCAAATGGTGGGCACTTGCTTCAAATAACCATAACAGTTGAGTCGTTATATTTAATATCTTCCCTTTACTACTGGGCAAGCTCCAAACGGTAGGCGCATGCTTTAAATAAAAATAAAAATAGCGGCCTATCAAAATAAGCGTTGCAGTCGCTCTATTATTATCAGGACAACCGATTAGAATTGCAAACTACAAATTCGTTTTTATGTTTATGTATTTCTAGAACCGTCAGATATCTCCGACCCAAAATTTTGCTTCTAATTTCTTCGAATATACTGGTTTGAAAAGTCCGTGCAAAGTCCGAGAGATGGCACCACCGGCGCGTATCGAGGTCATGTTTAGTTAGTAGCATCTCTTGAATGAACGCACACCAAGTTTCAGCCATATTGGTCCATTTCTTTGTGTTTGGCATTCGTGTGAATCAAGGAAGTCGAGTGATTTTCAAGAAATGGACGAAAAAGAATTTCGTGTGGTGATTAAACATTACTTTATGAAAGGCAAAACGCCTCAGGAGACTGAAGAGAAGCTTGATAAACATTATGGTGACTCTGCACCTTCGATTAGAACAGTTTATAAGTGGTTTCAAAATTTTCGGACTGGCCATATGGGCACAAGTGACGCTGAACGTTCTGGACGGCCTGTGGAGGTTACGACTTCAGAAATCATTGATCAAATCCATGATATGGTGATGGATGACAGAAGAGTTAAGGTGCGTGAGATTGCTAGTGCTGTGGGCAACTCGACTGAACGGGTACATAATATTTTGCATAAACATTTGGACATTCGGCCGGAAAGGTTATGGCGACTGTCTTTTGGGATTCGCAAGGGATAATCCTCATCGACTATCTGGAAAAGGGTAAAACTATTACAGGTGAATATTATTTATCGTTATTGGACCGTTTGAAAACCGAGCTGCAAGAAAAACGCCCGCGATTGGCCCACAAGAAAATCCTTTTCCATCACGACAACGCACCAGCACACACCTCAGCAGTTGTGGTCGCAAAATTAATGGAAATAGGATTCCAACTCGTTTCACATCCCCCCTATTCTCCAGACTTGGCTCCCTCGGACTACTATTTGTTCCCCAATTTGAAGAAATGGCTGGCGGGACAAAGATTTTATTCAAACGAGGAGGTAATTGCAGACACTAATGGATATTTTGCAGACTTGGACAAATCCTATTATTCGGAAGGGATCAACAAACTAGAACATCGTTGGACGAAGTGTATAAGCCTAAAAGGAGACTATATCGAAAAATAAAAAAGGTTTACCCCAAACACATAAGTAGTTTTTATTTTTGCACGGATTTTTTCAAACCAGCTTCGTATATTGTGATCAAAAAATAGTAAGACTTTTAAATTTAAATCGCCCGGGCATTTCCAAATCGGTTTTTTTTTTTCGTTAGGTTGGTAGGACCTTAACTGCCATCTGTGTCAAATTTTACGACCATAGCGTCAGTAATTAATAAGATTCACTTGCATTCGTTCAACAACAAAAGTGTGTTTTTCGATTTTTAACATGAGTGAAAAAATTCAGTAAAGAAGTTGCATTCAATTTTGTTTTAAAAATGGTTTTTCGGCTTCCCAAACGTTTGAAATGATAAAAAAAAAGTCACTTCGTGACGATGTTCTATCCAGAGCAAGTGTTTTTGATTGGTATAAATTGTTTAAAGAAGGCAGAGGACGTGTGGAGGATGATGAACGTCCTGGTCGTCCTTCAACATCTACCGATGAGAACCACGTCAAGCAAATCAAGGATTTGGTGCTCAAAAATCGTCGAGTGACAATTAAAGACCTTGTTCACATCACCAACTTATCATTTGGGTCAATTCAATCGATTTTAAAAGACAACTCTGGCCTCAAACGCGTCTCCTCTTGTTTGGTACCAAAAACACTCAATTTTTTCTATAAAGAGCGTTGTGTTAATGTCTGTGAGACCATGATTTCTGACTATTAAAACGTCATCAAGCGCATCATTACGGGAGATGAGACATGGATTTACGCATACGATCCGGAAACTACCGACTAATGAAGCGAATATCGTGCTAGAGATGAGCCCAGACTGAAGAAACCACGCCAAAACAAGTCGAAAATCAAGGTGATGTTAACAGTTTTCTTCGATTATCGTGGTGTCGTTCATTATGAAATCCTTCCGCCGGGCCAAACTGTCAACAAGGAATATTATTTGAGTGTTATGCGTCGTTTGCGTGAAGCTATTCGTCTCAAGAGGCCGGAATTATGAGCCGATAACTCTTGGTTTTTTCATCACGATAATGCGCCTTCTCATACAGCATTGGTCCTTCGTGACTTTTTAATCAAAAATTCAACTCGTCGGACTTCTGGCTATTCACTAAACTTAAAAAACCGCTCCGAGGACATCGTTTTAAGTCGATTAAAACCAAATCGAAGAGGCCATTTCAGAAATCGAATTCGACAACTGTTTCGAAGACTGGAAAAACCGTTGGCATAAATGCATTGTTTCCAAGAGGGATTACTTTGAAGGGGACGAAATAAATTTGAAAAAATCAATAACCCGTTTGCGTTTTATTTCAAGTCTTACTATTTTTTGATCACAGTTTTTATCACACTATTTTAATAAATTTGCATTTTATGGAAGTTGGCGCTCTTCATATGTATTTTGATACGGTTCTTGTCCTGTTTGGTCTTTTAATTTTCCAGGGAGAAGGTATGGTCCCTTTGGAAATCTTATTTCCAAAATTACTCCAGAGATATCTTACTTGTATGTAATTTGATGTGGACGCTATTCTTGCAATACAACACTCAAAATACTGTGATCAGTTCTTTCCTGTCAAGTTCATTTGCTCAACTGAATATTGTCTTTGCTTCTGTTTCTGATTATGTCCAAAATGTCACTGTTTCCTATATTATACCATAAAATATTTTTTTTAATATATGTGTTTTATAATCCTCTTTGATATTTTAAGATAAAAACCAGCCAAGTGCAAGTCGCACTTGCACAATTATTGTTCCGTATCGTGATTGTTTTTAAAATAAATTTTTTTGTTACAGGAGTATAAAAAGATTAGTTACCTCACAAAACACACCCCAAATGGGTTTTAAAAAATCAATATCTAGAATTTAGACACAAACTTGTGTGTGATGACTAAAAAAAACTTTCTACAACGTGAACTTCTATATCATTAGGAACATTGCAAAATACATTTTCTATCAAAGTTCTTCATCTAGTAGAACTAGTATATTTTATCATTTGTACAAGTCTAATGGCATTCAAATAGGTGGATAGACTATTGTTAACACCAGACAAATCTTCAAATGTACTTGTCATAATTTTCATTCATTCTACATCTTCTGGAGAATATTCTAGAATTTTTTAGAAATTTTTGGATTATTAGTCTCTCTTTGGCAATTTTTTTAAAAATAATATATAGAAAAGTTTGCATGAGTATTATATGATATATATTTCTGAACTTATCTTTTCACTAGTTTTCATTTGACACTTCACCCGATGACCATGAAATTTCTTTTTTTTCATTTCCGATTTCACCGTCCAACACTAATTCCTTAACAATATTAAACTTTCAAAACCACACGACTGTGATTAGGCCATCAGTTCGTATATTTTTGATAAATTTCAACTTTGAAAATCACCGAAGTGATTCCATAAGTTTTCCTTTTGTTAATTTTGGTACGGAACACTAAAAAGATGTCTTTTTAGTGTTCCGTACGGAACACTTATAAGATCACTTCGGTGTCTGTCCGTCTGTCTGTCCGTCTGTCCGTCTGTCCGTCTGTCACACCCGATTTTCTCCGAAACTATTTGTCATAGAAAGTTGAAATTTGGTAGTAATATAGGAATTGATGGCCTCATCAGAGCCATGTAGTTTTGAAAGTTAAATTTTGACTTAAGGGGTTAGTTTTGGGGGGTGAAATCGGAAGTGAAAAAAAAATTTTTTTACTAGGTAATCGAGTGTGGTGTCAAATGAAAGCTTGTGAAAACACGAGTAAAAAATATATATATAATGTAATACTTGCGCGCACTTTTCTTTGTATTATTTTTAAAAAATCGCGAAAAATCGCTGTCCACCCGCCTTATCTCGGAAAGTACTTATCAAAAAATTTTGAAAAAATTCTGGAATATTCTCCACGGGGTGTAGATTGAACGAAAATTATCACGAGTGCATTACCTGTAATAATTTATCTGATATATAAAAAAAAAAAAAAAACAGAAATTTCAAGGTCATCAATTTTCAGTAAAGATTGGAAATAAACTTTGTTGAAACTTATTTGGGGTGTATTTTGTGAAGTCACTGATCATTTTATATCACCGTAACATAAATTTTCACTTAAGGGATTCGTTTTGAGGGGTGAAATCGGAAGTGAAAAAAAAATTTTTTTACTAGATCATCGAGTGTGGTGTCAAATGAAAGCTTGTGAAAACACGAGTAAAAAATACATATATAATGTAATACTTGCGCACACTTTTCTTCGTATTACTTTTAAAAAAATCGTGAAAAAATCGCTGTCCCCTACCTTATCTCGAAAAGTACTGATCAAAAAATTTTGAAAAAATCCTGGAATATTCTCCACGGGGTATAGATTGAACGAAAATTATCATTACCTTTAATAAATTTTATCTGGTATAGAAAAAAACCAAAATTTCAAGGTCACCAGTTTTCAGTAAAGATTGGAAATAAACTTTGTTGAAAACTTATTTGGGGTGTGTTTTGTGAAGTCGCTGATCATTTTATATTACCGTAACATAAATTTTGACTTAAGGGATTCGTTTTGAGGGGTGAAATCGGAAGTGAAAAAAAAATTTTTTTACTAGGTCATCGAGAGTGGTGTCAAATGAAAGCTTGTGAAACACACGAGTAAAAAATATATATATAATGTAATACTTGCGCACACTTTTCTTCGTATTACTTTTAAAAAATCGTGAAAAATCGCTGTCCCCTACCTTATCTCGAAAAGTACTGATCAAAAAATTTTGAAAAAATCCTGGAATATTCTCCACGGGGTATAGATTGAACGAAAATTATCATTACCTTTAATAAATTTATCTGGTATAGAAAAAAACCAAAATTTCAAGGTCACCAGTTTTCAGTAAAGATTGGAAATAAACTTTGTTGAAAACTTATTTGGGGTGTGTTTTGTGAAGTCACTGATCATTTTATATTACCGTAACATAAATTTTGACTTAAGGGATTCGTTTTTGAGGGGTGAAATCGGAAGTGAAAAAAAAAATTTTTTTACTAGGTCATCGAGAGTGGTGTCAAATGAAAGCTTGTGCAAACATGAGTAAAAAATATACATATAATGTTATACTTGCGCGCACTTTTCTTTGTATTATTTTTTAAAAATTCGCGAAAAAATCGCTGTCCCGGGCCTTATCTCGAAAAGTACTTATCAAAAAATTTTGAAAAAATTCTAGAATATTCTCCACGGGGTGAAAAATCGCTGTCTCCTACCTTATCTCGAAAAGTACTGATCAAAAAATTTTGAAAAAATCCTGGAATATTCTCCACGGGGTATAGATTGAACGAAAAATTATCATTACCTTTAATAATTTATCTGGTATAGAAAAAAAAACAAAATTTCGAGGTCACCAGTTTTCAGTAAAGATTGGAAACAAACTTTGTTGAAAACTCATTTGGGGTCTGTTTTGTGAAGTCACTGATCATTTTATACCACCCTAACAAAATTTTTTATTTTAAAAACAATCAACGTACGGAACACTAATTGTGCAAGTTCAACTTGCACTTGACCGGTTTTTTTTTTTTTAAACAAAAATTAATTTATAACTGAGATACGGTCATGGCTTTGTAATTAGATATAATATTTTCGAAATGACCCCATTTTTGTTTTTAGTTAATGTGTTATTCAATTCTCTTTTAAATATTAAAATAAAAGAGATATTTTTTATTATTTTATTTTTTATAACTCGTTTATGATTTTACGTACAGATGCAATTTAAAATGCATGCGTTTTAAATAGCAATATATATTTTTAGTGGATGATTTTGACAATATTTTTTGATATTCTAAAATATCTCTTATGATGTTTTTCACACGAGTAAAAAATATATATATAATGTAATACTTGCGCACACTTTTCTTCGTATTACTTTTAAAAAATCGTGAAAAATCGCTGTCCCCCTACCTTATCTCGAAAAGTACTGATCAAAAAATTTTGAAAAAATCCTGGAATATTCTCCACGGGGTATAGATTGAACGAAAAATTATCATTACCTTTAATAAATTTATCTGGTATAGAAAAAAACCAAAATTTCAAGGTCATCAGATTTCAGTATAGATTGGAAACAAACTTTGTTGAAAACTCATTTAGGGGTGTGTAACATAAATTTTGACTTAAGGGGTTCGTTTTGAGGGGTGAAATCGGAAGTGAAAAAAATTTTTTTTTACTAGGTCATCGAGTGTGGTGTCAAATGAAAGCTTGTGAAAACACGAGTAAAATATATATATATATATATATATATATATATATATATATATATATATATATATATATATATATATATAATGTAATACTTGCGCACACTTTTCTTCGTATTACTTTTAAAAAATCGCTGTCCCCTACCTTATCTCGAAAAGTACTGATCAAAAAATTTTGAAAAAATTCTGGAATATTCTCCACGGGGTATAGATTGAACGAAAATTATCAAGAGTGCATTACCTTTAATAATTTATTTGGTATTTAAAAAAAAAAACAAAATTTCAAAACGGTCACCCGTTTTCAGTAAAGACTGGAAAAAAACTTTGTTGAAAACTCATTTGGGGTGTATTTTGTGAAGTCACTGATCATTTTATACCACCCTAACAAAAAAATTTATTTTAAAAACAATCTACGTACGGAACACTAATTGTGCAAGTTCAACTTGCACTTGACCGGTTTTTTAATGTAAAAAGCCAAAATAAAGTATTTATTAATGTTACCTACAAATAAATAAATTTATAATAACACAGGTCAACATGAATTTTGACTTTGATAAGAGGGTATGAAATTTCGATAAATTTATCGACAGTTGGACGAAAAAAATATATATGGCCTGAAAAAGTTTGCTTTTGTATCCAGGAGAACGGTTGAACAGTATTTTAGAAAATCCATAGAGTAAATTTTTATTTATTGATAAATCGAAACAAATATATTTATATATGATTTTTATCAACTTTTACTATCATATCAAATTACAAAATAGTGGAAGAAAGTTTAAAAGTGAACCCTATTACTTTTTCTTTCATGTTCATAAGTACTTTCTCTCACTAAACCCCAAATGTAGCCCCCATCATATTTTCGTCGTATTGGCCCTGATAACGTTGTTTGAAGTTCATTATATCTTGATGAAATCGTTCTCCTTGTTCTTCTGAGGACGCCCCCATGTTGTCTTCAAATTTATCTAAATGAGCATGCAACATATGTACTTTTAGAGACATTCTGCAACCCAAGGTTTTAAAGTTTTCTAACATGTTTTCAACTAGCTCTTGGTAATTTTCAATTTTGTGATTCCCTAAAAATCCAGAGACTACTGCTTTAAAACTATTCCAACTTTTATTTAAGCACTAGTAAGTAATTTTGGAAATTCTTTACTGGCAAAATTTTTTTTAATTTGTGGACCAACAAAAATTCCAGCTTTAACCTTTGCTTCTGACAACTTTGGAAAAAAGTTTTTTAAAATTGTAAAAGCTTCAGATTTTTCATCTATCTTTTTTACGAATTGTTTCATAAGCCCTAACTTCATGTGTAAAGGCGGCATTAATATAATTTCAGGTTCAGCAATAGGTTCACATTTAACGTTTTGTTTTCCAACACAAAATTCCGTTCTTAGTGGCCGTGATCGTTGAACATAGTGTTGAGCATCCGCTCTACTATCCCATAAACAGAGATAACACGGATATTTTGTATATCCACCCTGTAGTCCCATTAAAAATCCTACCATCTTAAAATCTCCAATAAACTGCCACTTATACTCTTGATATTTTAAAACTTCGAGTAAAATTTTAACACTTTCATATTTTTCCTTTAGATGTACAGAATGAGCGACTGGAAAAGATGGAAATTTATTTCCGCTTTCGAGCTTTTCGTCGAGCTGTCAATAAATAAACGCCATTCACTGGGAACACAGGGCATCCCAATTGCTTTAAACAAACCTCTTATATCGTTACAATAACAAAGTTCATCTTCTTTGTTGAAGAACGTAGCAAATGTCTCATGCCGACTTCGTTGATCTGTTATTTTGACATCAATAAGCAAATTCCATTGCTTCAAACGAGAACCCAAAAGCTCTGCCTTACTCTTCGGCAAATTCAAATCTCTTATTAAGTCATTAAAGTCTTCTGAGGTAAGAAAATGGGGTCTCGGTGGTTCCTGTGACAGTACAAATTCTTCATCTTCAATATTTTTATTTGAACTCTGAGATGAGCTTGACTGAGAAAATTTTTTAGGAGGTTCAGGTACTGGAAGTTGTGGGCTAGGTGAGATTGGAGCAGAAGATGAAGCAAGATCAGGATATTCGATGGGTTTCGCATTTTTTGCCTCTACGTCTTTTAGCTGGATTTACTACGCAAAAATAACAGTCATTAACGTGGTCTCTTGGCTCTCGCCAAATTCTCGGTAATGTAAATTTCTCACCTCGATACCAACCTGAAGTAAATCAAGATAAAAATAAACATATTTATATATTTTTTTTACTAAAAATTGTTTACCTTCTAAACATCTTTTGCAATTACTACAAGCAACATGTGGAGCCCAGGGCTTGTCTAGATTCCGAACAGGGCAGTTGAAATAGGCTTTGTAGGCTTCACAAAGCTTTTCACATGCGTTTAAATAAAATTTTATATCTCGTACTTTAATAAATATACTACATATATAACAAAATGCATCAGCATCATATTTACACTTTCTCGACGACATTTTAACCTCTTTAAGTCTTCTACAAAACAGTCAATTGTTGTCTATCACTTAAGTGACATCTGTAGACACTGTGTGAAAGTTACGATCCGTTTATTTTTTCGCGGTATTTTTAAATATACCAGACCAATTTAATATTTCTACGATAACTCAAAAAAATTATTATATAAAGGGCATAAAGATACTATGTTGGAAATGTGGAATTTTTGGCACAATGACACTACTCAGTATACAGTGTGACAATTTAAGTCAGCATCATATGGAATTTTTTTAAGTAATCACTTTAGCCCAGATCTTGTTATTGCATCCATTTGTGCTTCAAGTAATATCACAAATAAAGTATAGTAAGTAAATTTTACGCATGACGTAACCTGACAAAAATTATTAGACAAAATAGTTGATTTTGTGATTCTAGGTTTGTTTGTCAAATTTCAACGGCCTACTACGATTTGGAATTTTTGGCAGTTTTTTGACATGTCGGCAATTGTTTTTCATCTTGATTTATTGCAACCTTATTTAAATAATTTAATTTGTCAAAAACTAGGCACCTATAATCTATTTAAGAACAAAATAAAGTCGGGTCCATAATTTTTTTATAGAATATTAAAATTCACACATTATCATGAATCATATTTGATGCAAAGTTCGATTAGCTTTTGTTTTTAAATAGAAAAACCGGTCAAGTGCAAGTTGAACTTGCACAATTAGTGTTCCGTACGTTGATTGTTTTTAAAATAAAAATTTTTGTTAGGGTGGTATAAAGTGATCAGTGACTTCACAAAACACACCCCAAATGAATTTTCAACAAAGTTTGTTTCCAATCTTTACTGAAAACTGGTGACCTTGAAATTTTGTTTTTTTTTATACACCAAATAAATTATTAAAGGTAATGCACTCGTGATAATTTTCGTTCAATCTATACCCCGTGGAGAATATTCCAGAATTTTTTCAAAATTTTTTGATCAGTATTTTTCGAGATAAGGTAGGGGACAGCGATTTTTTAAAAGTAATACGAAGAAAAGTGTGCGCAAGTATTACATTATATATATATATATATATATATATATATATATATATATATATATATATATATATATATATACATATATATATATATATATATATATATATATATATATATATATATATATATATATATATATATATATATATATATATATATATTTTACTCGTGTTTTCACAAGCTTTCATTTGACACCACACTCGATGACCTAGTAAAAAAAATTTTTTTTCACTTCCGATTTCACCCCTCAAAACGAACCTCTTAAGTCAAAATTTACGTTACGGTGGTATAAAATGATCAGTGACTTCACAAAACACACCCCAAATGAGTTTTCAACAAAGTTTGTGTCCAATCTTTACTGAAATCTGATGACCTTGAAATTTTTGTTTTTTTTTTATATACCATATAAATTATTAAAGGTAATGCGCTCGTGATAATTTTCGTTCAATCTACACCCCGTGGAGAATATTCCAGAATATTTTCGAAATTTTTTGATAAAGAAAAGTGCGCGCAAGCTTAATATTATATATATATTTTTTACTCGTGTTTTCACAAGCTTTCATTTGACACCACACTCGATGGCCTAGTAAAAAAAATTTTTTTTCACTTCCGACTTCACCCCCCAAAACTAACCCCTTAAGTCAAAATTTAATTCTCAAAACTACATGGCTCTGATGAGGCCATCAATTCCTATATTATTACCAAATTTCACCTTTCTATGTCAAACAGTTTCCGAGAAAATCGGGTGTGACAGACAGACAGACAGACAGACGGACAGACGGACAGACGGACGGACGGACGGACGGACGGACGGACGGACGGACGGACGGACGGACGGACGGACAGACGGACGGACGGACGGACGGACGGACGGACGGACGGACGGACGGACGGACGGACGGACGGACGGACGGACGGACGGACGGACGGACGGACGGACGGACGGACGGACGGACGGACGGACGGACGGACGGACGGACGGACGGACGGACGGACGGACGGACGGACGGACGGACGGACGGACGGACGGACGGACGGACGGACGGACGGACGGACGGACGGACGGACGGACGGACGGACGGACGGACGGACGGACGGACGGACGGACGGACGGACGGACGGACGGACGGACGGACGGACGGACGGACGGACGGACGGACGGACGGACCGACAGACAGACAGACAGACAGACAGACAGACAGACAGACAGACAGACAGACAGACAGACAGACAGACCGAAGTGATCTTATAAGTGTTCTGTACGGAACACTAAAGATGTTTCTCGCTTATGTATTTTGATAGTAAACAACACTTAAACGTTTGTAAATTAACACAAATCTTACATTTTGATCTTTTTAGTAATGCATTTAAATTTTTAACAATTGAATGTTTCTTACTATAATCACCAAATTGACAACTTGCTGCTTTATCTTTTTTTTATACTTCAGCTAAAACCACTTTTTAGATCAATAATACATTTTAGATTCTAATTTTTTTTTTTTTATGGATCTAGCACACGTGCTACAGGGAAGTCCCTAAAGCGCTACAGGAGCGACACGTGTGCGGAGAAAACGATTCACATTGTTCTTGAATCGCTGTAGATTGTACTCGATGGGAAACACAGTGCTGGGTAAACCATTCCAAAGGTATGATGTTCTCCATATAAAAGACTGCTTGAAAAGCGTTGTACGAGGAGTAACAAGCTGAACCTCATACGGATGTGAAGCATTAGCGCGACGTGTACTTCTAATATGCACCGTTCTGGGAGGAATTAAACGGGCCACATCTTTCGAACACTTTCCATGAAAGTACTTGTAGAATAGGCTCAAATCGCCAACCGTTCATCGATGTTCCAGCGAATCAAGGCCGTCGGTCAATTCCGGGTGTCCAATCAGACGAACAGCTCTTCTCTGGATAGAATCCAACAAATGCAGTGTATGTTTGGGAGCGGAGCTCCAAACATGGGAGCAGTATTCCATAGTTGGTCGAATTTGAGCTTTGTAAAGAATTAACAGTTGTTGTGGAGTGTAAAGCTTTCTGGTTCGAAACAATATTCCCAACTTTTGAGAAGCTCTTCTTGCTATGCCTGCAACATGTTCATGCCAGGACATATCTGCTCCCAAATTAACGCCTAACAGATTGAGTGACGATGTTAGAGGGATGGAGTGCCCCGACATAACTATGTCAGGTTCTGCAACGTTAACTTTTTTAGAAAAAACTGCCGCCTGGGTTTTTGTAGCGTTAAATTCCACTTGGTTACTGTCACCCCAAGATAGAATTTCTTCCAGGTCTTTGTTAAGTTGAATGACTTCCTGCTGTCTGCGGATATTCGTCTAAGTAGTCGATGTCCGAGCGTTCAAAGTGAATGAAGAGATAAGTGTACTGTCATCTGCAAAGCTGTAGATTGGATTCTCGGTCTTTTCCAGCAGATCGTTAATATAAATGAGGAAGAGAGTAGGAGACAGTATGGAACCTTGGGGCACACCGGCGTTGATAGTGAAGGTGTTAGAAAGAAATCCGTCAACTGCCACTCGTAAAGAACGCTCTCTGAGGAAACATGAGAGCCACAAACAGAACTTTTCAGACATACCATAAGAACGTAGCTTAGCCAACAGCCCATCGTGCCAAACACGGTCAAATGCCTTGGATATGTCAAGAGCAACCACTCGAGATTCTCCAAAGTGTTCAATTGCGTTGTTCCAAACATGTGTTACATAAGTCAGAAGATCTCCTGTTGATCTATTTTTACGAAAGCCATATTGGTGATCACTAATAATGTTGAATCCTTCAAGATATTTTAGAAGATGCTGATTGATAGCCTTTTCCATGACTTTCGATATTATTGAGAGTAGTGCGATTGGTCGGTAGTTATTTGGCAAGGTCTTCTTACCTTTTTTAGGTATCGGCTGAACTGTGGCACATTTCCAGCAGGAAGGAAATATCCCCTTTCTGTAGGATAGGTTGAAAAGTCTACAGAAAACTGGTGTTAGTTCCCTCGCACAGTTCTTGAGAACTATGGCAGGTATTCCGTCAGCGCCTGAAGCCTTTTTGGTGTCTAGCTTCATCAAAATACGTTTTATGATACGCTGTCTGAAGACAATAAGCAACCGTAATAAAAAGATTACACATATTCTAGTTATTAATTTGGCAGTTATGCGTTAATAATACATTAAAATGCTTTCGGTATTATTGTTGACGTATTTTAGTCGTGGCTATCAAAATTAACGTTCGCAAAATTAGAAAGATCCTTTATGGTTGTGCCGAATTTCCTCCTTAAACCTTACCTTCTACAGGAAAAGGAGCTAAACAGAGAAATAAACACGCTAAGCAAAACTTGATATTTCTATGCGTTTATTAATAGTAGGCCCTGGAATCAATTGAGAACTAGAGATCGCAATATGGTGTCGTAAGCTGTCAAATATTTAGTTAGCAATTCAAACTAGAATGGAAAGAAACAGATGGTGTCACAACATGCTTTCTCTTCAAAGAAAAAATGATATTGTTTTATGTGTGTGGGGAAAATACACTTCATCGCACTGTTGCAAAAGTTTTTTAACGAGCGTCATCCTGAAAAAAACTTGCAGCAATCTACTGTGAGCCGAATTATAAAAAAGTTTAAATCGACTGGATCTATGGGAAATGTTTTTCCGAAAAAAATCGTGTTGCACGTAAACTTGCCAAAGATATTGTGTTAGATGTATGCTTAAGTGTAGTGGAAAAAGGCAAAACCAGTGTTAGAACTATTTCGAAGTCTAAACCGGAGATCGACAGAGAAAGTGTACGTAAAATTTTACACAAAAATAAATTTAAACCATACAAACCGAAATTGACAAACACTCTACAGAATAGAGATTTTAATATTCGGTTATTATTTTTATTCTGGTACCAAGGAAAAATAGAAAAAGAGTCCAAGTTTCCGTACAATGTTTTATGGACTGATGAAGCCACGTTTTCTTCTAACGGAGTAGTAAGTTCACAGAATAGTCGATGGTGGGCCCAAGAAAATCCAAACTTCATAATTGAGTGTCGTGACCAATACTCGTTAAAAACTAACGTTTGGTGTAGCATTGTAAATAACCAAATAATAGGGCCATATATTTTTAGACATAATTTAAACTCTCAACGATATTTAGATTTTTTAAATAACGAAATTTTAGAAGTTCTGAATAACATGGCTGTAGATCTAAGATATGCTCTATGGTATCAATTAGATGGTGCACCAATACACAATACTTTGCAAGTACGAAACACTTTAAACGAACTAGTTCATGGCAGGGTCCTTGGGCGAGATCAGGATAATTGTTGGCCACCTCGATCGTCCGACATCATCCCATTGGATATCTATTTATGGGGTTATCTTAAACAAAAAGTATACAAGTTGAGACCATTTGGAGATATCGATCATCTAGAAACTATAATTAGGCAGTGTGTTCAGGAGATACCTCCCGAGTTTGTAAAAAATTCCGTCGAAGAAATTTCTAGAAGAACCATTCGTTGTATTGAACGAAACGGTGGACACGCCAAAATGTAGAATATTGCAATATACGTGTATTTGATACAAAGTATTTATTAAATAGGTTAAAATAGCCAATTGTTAATTCAGCGTTTATAGAAAGAAACATTACATTGTTGAAACTTTAAATAGATTACTAAAAAGATCAAAAAATAAGATTTGTGTTAAATTACAAACGTTCAAGTATCAAACTACGTAAACGAGAAATATTTTTCTATTTAAAAAGAAAAGTTAATCGAACTTTGCATCAAATATGATTCATCATAATGTGTGAATTTTAATATTCTATAAAATAAAAAACCGGTCAAGTGCAAGTTGAACTTGCACAATTAGTGTTCCGTACGTTGATTGTTTTGAAATAAAAAGTTTTGTTAGGGTGATATAATAAAATGATTAGTGACTTCACAAAACACACCCCAAATGAGTTTTCAACAAAGTTTGTTTCCAATCTTTACTGAAAACTGGTGACCTTGAAATATTGGTTTTTTTTTCTATACCAGATAAATTATTAAAGTTAATGATAATTTTCGTTCAATCTATACCCCGTGGAGAATATTCCAGGATTTTTTCAAAATTTTTTGATCAGTACATTTCGAGATAAGGTAGGGGACAGCGATTTTTCACGATTTTTTAAAAGTAATATGAAGAAAAGTGTGCGCAAGTATTACATTATATATATATTTTTTACTCGTGTTTTCACAAGCTTTCATTTGACATCACACTCGATGACCTAGTAAAAAAATTTTTTTTTTCACTTCCGATTTCACCCCTCAAAACGAATCCCTTAAGTCAAAATTTATGTTTCTGTGATATAAAATGATCAGTGACTTCACAAAACACACCCCAAATGAGTTTTCAACAAAGTTTATTCCAATCTTTACTGAAAATTGATGACCTTGAAATTTCTGTTTTTTTTTATATAACAGATAAATTATTACAGGTAATGCACTCGTGATAATTTTCGTTCAATCTACACCCCGTGGAGAATATTCCAGAATTTTTTCAAAATTTTTTGATAAGGACTTTCCGAGATAAGGCGGGTGGACAGCGATTTTTCGCGATTTTTTAAAAATAATACAAAGAAAAGTGAGCGCAAGTATTACATTATATATATATTTTTTACTCGTATTTTCACAAGCTTTCATTTGACACCACACTCGATTACCTAGTAAAAAAATTTTTTTTTCATTTCCGATTGCACCCCCCAAAACTAACCCCTTAAGTCAAAATTTAATTTTCAAAACTACATGGCTCTGGTGAGGCCATCAATTCCTATATTGCTACCAAATTTCAACTTTCTATGACAAGTAGTTTCGGAGAAAATCGGGTGTGACAGACGGACAGACAGACGGACAGACACCGAAGTGATCTTATAAGTGTTCCGTACGGAACACTAAAAATTATGGATACGACTTCATTTTGTTCTTAAATAGATTATAGGTGCCTAGTTTTTGACAAATTAAATGATTTAAATAAGGTTGCAATAAATCAACATGAAAAACAAATGCCGAAATGTCAAAAAACTGCCAAAAATTCAAAATTGTAGTAGGCCGTTGAAATTTGACAAATAGATCTAGAATCACAAAATAAACTATTTTGTCTAATAATTTTTTTTAAAATTTGGCCAAATTATACGTTTTTTTCAAAAATTTTTAAGAAAATGTCAAATTTGACAGGTGACGTCATGCGTAAAAATGACTTACTATACTTTCTTCCTGATATTATTTGAAGCACAAACGGATGCCATAACCAGATCTGGGCTAAAGTGATTATTTTAAAAAAAATCCCATATGATGCGGACTTAAATTGTCACACTGTATATCACCACTATACCAAACACTTTATTTTTGCACTCGACACGTGTTTCGCTAACCATGTTAGGTTCAGCAGGAGCGATGATCAATCATCGCCTCTAATAAAGCTAGCATGGTTAGCGACGATTGATCATCGCTCCTGATGAAGCCAACACCGTTAGCGAAACGCGCGTCAAGTGCAAAAATAAAGTGTTTGGTGTACTGGTGATATACACTGAGTAGTGTCATTGTGCCAAAAATTCCATTTTTCCAACATAGTATCTTTATGCTCTTTATATATTCATTTTAAAAAAATCTTCTTAAAAAAGATGTATTTAGAAAGATAGAATTAATTAAGGTACCTAATAAAATAAACGAAAGTAAAAACGAAAAACTGACACAAATTTCACCAATAAGGAGTTTTTGCTGGTGAACACTACTTTTTAAATATGGAAATTTCATAATTGGTATTGTTATTCCTTGATATATTTTCCCTTGTCTCTAGTTAGATTGCACGCAACATATCCACTTCCCAAGATTGTAAAGCACTGCTTCTTATGTAATTAATAATAGAAATTCCTTTTAAAGGTAATATTCTTTATGGACACCAAACATGCACCGCAGTGTTATATATAAGTGGCATGTGTATAAAAATAGCAATTTAGGTTCGCCTTTAATTATTATAAATTTATTTATTTGTTGGTAACATTATACTCGTACAATTAAATATTAAGTCAATAAAACATACGTATGTATTACTCAGCATATATCACCACTACACCAAACACTTTATTTTTGCACTCGACGCGCGTTTCGCTAACCATGTTAGCTTCATCAGGAGCGATGATTGACTAAAGCTAAACTACAAATCTACCTTTTTATACTTAGCCTAACCCTTGAATTACTCAAGCGGAACTAATGACATAGGCAAGGCCATCAGTTCCGGTCAAGTAACGAGTAGAGGGGACTATAAGGAATAGGCCCTCTGTCTTTATTTAAACTTCTTTTACATTTTATGATTTCCATACTTTCGTATGCGTTCAACAATCTCCTATCAGATACATCCTTTATTAATCATAGATTATCTAATGTTACAGTATGATTAGCTTCAAGGGCATGTTCGGCAATGCTAGACTTTTCTGTTCTATTGTATTTTAAGTGTGCTAAGTGTTCTTTAAATCTTGTTTTAATTGACTTTTTAGTTTGCCCAACATACTTTTTGTCACAATCATTACAACTAATTTCATGAATTCCACTTTTCTCACAATTAGGAATCTTATCTTTGGGATTTCCTAAGATATTCCTCAGATTGTCTCATGACTTATAGACTAAGGTGAGGCCTACCTTATTAAATACCTTATTGAGTCCCTTGCTATATTTCGGATTATATGGTATGGAGACATACTTGGTGTTATTTTCTTCGCGTGTAACAAAGGTGAAATTCTGAATATTAAACCTAAACCTATGTCTATTTATTAGCTTATTTACTAAGTCATCGTCATAACCATTAACTCCAGTTATATTTCTAATACGATTCCTTTCTTTATTAAAGTTTACTCTATTCAGAGGGAAAGTGACCAAACGATGAACTAAAAAATGTAATGAGGCTAATTTATGTTGTTTGCAATGAAATGAATCATTAGGAATATATCTATCTGTTACTGTGTCCTTCCTATAGATATCAAATTCTAATCTATTATTATTTTTAATAATTAAAATATCTAGAAAAGGCAATTGTCCTTTGTTCTCAACTTCGTAAGTGAATTTAATGGAATCATACCGGCTATTTAATTTAGAAACAAAATGATCAATATTTGCTTTCTTTGTATCAAAAATCGCGAAAATATCATCCACATACCTATACCATACCCTTGGGAAATATTCGAATTCTTGGCTGGCTTCGATTTCAAACTTACTCATGAATAAATTGGCTATGAAAGGTGATAAGCAATTACCCATAGCTGTTCCTTCTTTCTGAACATAAAATTGATTGTTATATTATATGTTCAGAAAGAAGGAACAGCTATGGGTAATTGCTTATCACCTTTCATAGCCAATTTATTCATGAGTAAGTTTGAAATCGAAGCCAGTCAAGAATTCGAATATTTCCCAAGGGTATGGTATAGGTATGTGGATGATATTTTCGCGATTTTTGATACAAAGAAAGCAAATATTCATGATTTTGTTTCTAAATTAAATAGCCGGTATGATTCCAATAAATTCATTTACGAAGTTGAGAACAAAGGACAATTGCCTTTTCTAGATATTTTAATTATTAAAAATAATAATAGATTAGAATAGGAAGGACACAGTAACAGATAGATATATTCCTAATGATTCATTTCATTGCAAACAACATAAATTAGCCTCATTACATTTTTTAGTTCATCGTTTAATCACTTTCCCTCTGAATAGAGTAAACTTTAATAAAGAAAGGAATCGTACTAGAAATATAACTAGAGTTAATGGTTATGACGATGACTTAGTAAATAAGCTAATAAATAGACATAAGTTTAGGTTTAATATTCAGAATTCCACCTTTTGTACACGCGAAGAAAATAACACCAAGTATGTCTCCATACCATATAATCCGAAATATAGCAAGGGACTCAATAAGGTATTTAATAAGGTAGGCCTCACCTTAGTCTATAAGTCATCAGACAATCTGAGGAATATCTTAGGAAATCCCAAAGATAAGATTCCTAATTGTGAGAAAAGTGGAATTTATGAAATTAGTTGTAATGATTGTGACAAAAAGTATGTTGGGCAAACTAAAAGGTCAATTAAAACAAGATTTAAAGAACACTTAGCACACTTAAAATACAATAGAACAGAAAAGTCTAGCATTGCCGAACATGCCCTTGAAGCTAATCATACTGTAACATTAGATAATCTAAGATTAATAAAGGATGTATCTGATAGGAGATTGTTGAACGCATACGAAAGTATGGAAATCATAAAATGTAAAAGTAGTTTAAATAAAGACAGAGGGCCTATTCCTTATAGTCCCCTCTACTCGTTACTTGACCGGAACTGATGGCCTTGCCTATGTCATTAGTTCCGCTTGAGTAATTAAAGGGTTAGGCTAAGTATAAATAGGTAGATTTGTAGTTTAGCTTTAGTCAATCATCGCTCCTGAAGAAGCTAACATGGTTAGCGAAACGCGCGTCGAGTGCAAAAATAAAGTGTTTGGTGTAGTGGTGATATATACTGAGTAGTATCATTGTGCCAAGATTCCACATTCCCAACTTAGTATACGTGTGTATAATTAAATTAAAACTAGAAACTTACAGTAACAATTTAAAAATTATGAAAAAATATACGACATATGGAAAAAAAAACTAAATAATTAAAGGGAGAAATAAACAAACATTGTATTACATGAAGACAAAGGAAAAAAAGATATGAATTTTATGAAAGACGAATATCCCTTTTTTGATGGATCTAGCACACGTGCTGCAGGGAAGTTCCTAAAGCGCTCCAGGAGCGGCTTGTGTGCGGAAAAAGCGATTCACGTTGTTCTTGAATCGCTGTAAATTGTACTCGGTGGGAAACACAGCGCTGGGCAAATTATTCCAAAGGGATGATGTTCACCATATAAAAGACTTCTTGAAAAGCGTTGTACGCGGAGTAACAAGCTGAACCTCATACGGATGTGAAGCACCAGCGCGACGTGTATTTCTAACATGCACCGCTTTGGGAGGAATTAAGCGGGCTACATCCTTCGAACACTTTCCATGAAAACACTTGTAGAACAGACTCAAGTCGCCAACCGTTCTTCGATGTTCCAGCGAATCAAGGCCGCCGGTCAATTCCGGGTCTCCAATCAAACGGACAGCTCTTCTCTGAACAGAATCCAACAAATGCAGTGTATGTTTGAGAGCGGAACCCCAAACGTGGGAGCAGTATTCCATAGTTGGTCGAATTTGAGCTTTGTAAAGAGTTAACAGTTGTTGGGTGTAAAGCTTTCTGGTTCAAAAATAATATTCCCAACTTTTGAGAAGCTTTCCTTGCTATGCCTGCAACATGTTCATGCTAGGACATATTTGCTTCCAAACTAACGCCCAACAAATTGAGCGACGATGCTAGGGGAATGGAGTGCCCCGACATAACTATGTCGGGTTCAGCAACGTTAAATTTTTTAGAAAAAAACTGCCGCCTGGATTTTTGTAGCGTTAAATTCCACTTGGTTACTGTCACCCCAAGATAGAATTTCTTCCAGGTCTTTGTTAAATTGAACGACTTCCAGCTGTCTGCGGATATTCGCCTGAGCAGCCGATGGTCGAGCGTTCAAGGTGAATGAAGAGACAAGCGTACTGTCATCTGCAAGGCTGTAGACTGGATTCCCGGTCTTTTCCAGCAGATCGTTAACGTAAATGAGAAAGAGAGTAGGAGACAGTATGGAGCCCTGGAGCACACCGACGTTGATAGTCAAGGTGTTAGAAAAAAATCCATCAACCGCCACTCGTAAAGAACGCTCTCTAAGGAAACATGAGAGCCACAAACAGAACCTTTCAGACATACCATAAGAGAGAATGCCTTGGATATGTCAAGAGCAACCGCTTGAGATTCTCCAAACTGTTCAATTGCGTTGTTCTAAATATGTGTTACATAAGTCAGAAGATCTCCTGTTGATCAATGTTTACGAAAACCATATTGGTGATCGCTAATAATATTGAATCGTTCAAGATATTTTAGAAGATGCTCATTGATAACCTTTTCCATGACTTTCGATATTATTGAAAGCAGTGTGACTGGTCGGTAGTTATTTGGCAAGGTCTTCTTGCCTTTTTTAGGTATCGACTGAACCGTGGCACATTTCCAGCAGGACGGAAATATTCCCTTTCTGTAGGATAGGTTAAAAAGTCTATAGAAAACTGGTGTTAGTTCCCTTGCACAGTTTTTGAGAATTATGACAGGTATTCCGTCAGCGCCAGAAGCCTTTTTGGTGTCTAGCTTCATTAAAATACGCTTTATGATGCGCTGTCTGAAGACAACATCGGGCATCTTTGACTGCAATGTGGGAATATTAGGTGTTGGTTTTCCTTGGAAATCGACAGTAGAATGTGAAGCAAAGAGTTCAGCCAACAAGTTCGCTCTCTCAACAGGTGTGGCTGCAATGGAATTATCTGGCCGTGTGAGTGGTGGTATGGTGGATTTGGTAAAATTTTGACTAACTGCCTTAGCGACTGTCCAAAAGGACCTGGAATTATTGGGACAAGCGAGAAGTTTATTTCTAATTCGTTGATTGTGCGCCTCCTTGGTTTCGTCGATAATTCCTTTGCATCTGTTCCGGGCACGAACAAAGGTGTTACGATTTATGGTGTTAGGATTTTCACGCCATTGTCGGTAGGCAATATGTTTAGAAGCAACAGCTTCTTTGCTTTTTCGGTCAAACCAAGGCTTGCCGTTGGAGGAGCATTTCTTCGAAAAAGAGATGTAAGCTACCATACCAGCCAAAATAACATCGGAGACCTCCCTGGCGCAGTCAGATGGGTTATCGGATCTAAAACAAACGCCCAGTTCGAGAGTATTCCATGAGATCTTCCCATTTAGCAGATTTGTAGTGCCAAATCTTCCGCGGCCTAGGCGCCTCTCTGTCACTGATTGGCAGGATACTCGATGTCGAAAGCAGTTTATGGTCGGAAGAACCTAACGGCGGATTTACGGTGATCGTGTAAATCTCCGGATTGGTGGTTAAAAACAGATCAAGAAGACTGGCGAACTCCCCGTCTCGATCAGGGATCCGTGTTGGTTCGTCAATAAGCTGAATTAAGCCACATTTCATTGAGAATGATTCAGCTTCACGACCTTGTTCGTCGGTAGTATTTGAATATTTAGGCCAGTTGATATTGTGGACATTAAAGTCGCCCAGGATGGCAATCTCGGCACTTGGATAGTTAATTTGTAAAAGCGAAAAGTGTTCGAAAATTGGTATCACTTGGTGGTCGATACAGGACACAGATGAACCTTGTGGTTTGTTGAGTCGTTATTTTTAACCACATGCATCAAAGTTTGGGGGCTCCAGAGCCTCTTCTCGTTGACAAGAGAGGTCGCTTCTGACAAAAAGACAGATTCCAAAGTTACGTCTAAATCGGGAATTGCAGGTGTTGATGCACTGAATTTATGTTCGCGTTTAAACCTCGTATGTTGCAAAAATCTATTTTCCACACTTTCCTAAGTAAATACTGTGATAAAGAGATTTATCTTTCATTACATTCATAATTAATTTCCATCAAGCAACAGTTACAACAAAAATAACATATGTCTATGCTCATCTATAGTAAATGTGTGAAGTGAATTTAATATTTTAGAGGTTAAGATACAATGGCACAGAAAGTAGTGCGCCTGCCGTAAGATATGTCAGGACAGACGATCGGTCAGGTTACCCAGTAATACAATACCGAATCACAGTAAACCCAATACAGAAGCGAAAGTAAGGTCCAAGTTGGTGACGAGATTTTGACGGCGCGTGCGTCGACAGGTCCCTCTTTCAAAATGGCCTCTTAGTGTTTCCTGTTACTGTTTTGAGATTTATTATCGATCATTTCTTGATGTGACTACAGTTTATATCAATTTAAAGAGAATGAAGAGAGTATAAAAAGAGAATCAAGAACGTTTGTAAGTGAATCGGAGGTTATTGTTGTGCCGTTAACAATTCTAAAAGTAATTCAAAAAGTACGCCGGGAGTGAGTTTTTTCTTCTTCTCCAAAGATGTTGAAAGAATATTAATTGCGTAAGAAATCGTACGCAGATAAATTTAATAATTTTGAAAAGCAATTTCTCTTATGACATTTTTTTGGTTACAGAGCAAAGATTTGGCTTGCAGCAACCAAATGCGTCATCAATTGAAAATTTGCGCAAAAATATGCGCGTCACATTTTTCTCAGAAAATGTTTACAAATTATTTGAAAAATCGTGTATTCAACCGTGCGTATCCAGACGTTAATATAGGATCAGATAAAGAATACTCCGTGTGTGACTTTTTTTGGTACAGAGCAAAGATTCGGCTTGCAGCAATTAAACGCGTCATCAATTGTCCAATTGAAAATTTACGCAAAAACTATAAAATATGTGCCTCACATTTTTCTCGGAAAATATTTACAAATGATTTGAAAAATCGTGTATTCGATCGTGCGCATCCAGATGTTAATATAGGATCAGATAAAGAATACTGCGTATGTCAAAGGTTAGTAACCCAGGTAAAGATCCCTATAAGAGACGAATTTTATTGTAGTTACGATGACGCCCAATTAGACCCAGAAACATTCAATTTATATTTGGACATAAAATTCCTTGCTGAATTCAAATATGTATTTAAAAATTTGGCTTCCAGCTTCAGTTTTTACTTTTGGGCCTTATAGAGTCCCAACAAAGCGTTGGGCCCAAAATCTGATTTGCCTATTGAATTCTCTGGAAAAAAGGCTAAAACTTTGATCTGCAACATTTTTTCTGAATATGCCTTGCTGTCAAGTTTTTCACTTTCACTCTTTTCTAACAAAGCGCTCCATTCTTTTATTTTTTTTTATATTACTTATGCCGCATCTTACTAAATCAAAAATTTTCAAACATTTGTATAATATTTATGATTTTGAATGGTAAAAACTTTGCATAGCGGGTTGCCACGTGACATCTTGAAAACGGAGACCTAATTTTCCTTACCCCTGAGTTTCTGTACTAAGTTTACTGTGACCAAACTATACCAATTTTTTACACAGTATGGGCGTTTTCACATCTACCGACACGACGCGACGCCCGTACGACACAGACACAGCAGAGACAACGATGCCGGTAGACTAGAAATAACATTTAAATAAATGGGAGCAGTTTCACACTCTACGATATGTCGGTACCGTATCGTTGCAGTCGTCGGCTGTCGTCGAGGAGCAGTCTCTCTACTGGTGCCGTCCTGATTTTTATAAATTTAATTAAAGTGCTCTCGAAGCTGGTACTATTGTCACCTTAATTGAATTTCTGGAAACTAAACTCTATCTTTGGGATAAAACCAACGAAAATAATAAAAATAAAATTCTACGAGAATAAAGTTGACAGGCTTTGACTACATTTTATCCTTTAACGTCTAAGATTTAATAAATAATGCAAATATAACTTGTTAACAGGGGGCCTTGTAAAAATGTTTCCACGATTTTAACACGCAGGCTGAGAAGTTTTTGGTCTGATACATAGATGTCGCCCTTTTCAATAAATCCATATGATTTTTAGGTAGTACCAAACTTCAAACAATATGTGTCAAAATTTCATGACATTTCGACGATTAGTTTACAAGTTACAGGTGATTTTAATGACGCTACTTTTGATATTTTCAAAACAATGTCAAATCGAATTTGCGTGTGTTGATTAAACACTGTTTTTTGATGGGAAAAAATACCGTTCAAGCAAAGTAATGGCTTGATAAGTGTTACGGAACCTTTTCCCCTGGAAAATTAGTCATCATTTACTGGTATGCTGAATTTAAATGCGGTTGTACAGACATAAATGATGCTTAATGCTCTGAACGCCCAAATGAGGTGGTTACACGGGAAAACATAAAAAAATCCACAAAATTGTTTTGGATAACCATAAAGTGAAATTGCATGAGATAGCTGACACCCTAAAGATATCGAAAGAACCTGTTGATCATATTTTGCACGAACATTTGGGCATGAGAAAGTTCTGTTCGCGTTAGCTCACAGTGGACCAAAAACAACGTGTTGATGATTCTGAGCGCTATTTGGACCTGTTTAAGTACAATAAAAAGAATTTTTTCATGCGATATGTGACAATGGATGAAACATGGATCCACCACTACGCACCAGAATCAAATCGGCACTAAACTGAGACCAAAGACACAACATCGGCTAGGGCCTCTGTATTTTGGGATGCGCATGAAATAATTTTCATCGACTATGCTGAGAAGGGAAAAACCATCAAAAGCAAATATTATATTAAGTTATTGGTGCGTTTGAAGGCAAAGACCGAAAAGAAAAGGCCCCAAATGAACAAGAAACAAGTGCTCTTTCATTAAGACAATGCAGCGTGTCACACGTCAATGATTATGATGGCAAAATTGCATGAAATGAAGTTCGAATTGCTTCCTCATCCACCCTATTCTCTAGATTTGGCCCCCAGTGACTAATATCTATTCGCAGACCTCAAAAAAGTGCTCGCGGGAAAATATTTGGCTCCCATAAAGAAGTTATCGCCAAAACTGAAGCCTATTTTGAAGGCAAAGACAAATCCTTCTACAGGAAGAAATGTTAGAAAAGCATTGGACTGATTATATCGCTCTTGAAGGAGACTATGTTGATGAATAAAGTCGAATTTTGCAAAAAAAAAAAATGTGTTTTAATTAGCTAGACCAAAAACAAGTATTACGTCACCTTGTCGGTGTCGTGTCGAGGCCAACGTGGTGTCGGTGCCATTGCCAGTAGATGTGAAAACGCCCCATGTTCGCGTGCACATTTCAGTTTATCCCAAAAAGTATGGTTTAAGTCTTGAATAAGTTGTAATCATTATTCAGCTACCTATTTTGCTCACTTGGTAATATGTGATAGTGTCATCAGTAAAAAAGCTATAATGAGCTTGGATGTCATTTCTAGACAAGTGATTAATAAAAACTAAAAGCAATAAAGATATTAGAACCGAATCTTGTTTCATCACAATAGCAACATGCGCAGAAGATTTTACTAACTGGTACTGCCCGAAAACTATTTAGGAGCTAACTAGCAATCATAGTTACGCTAATCTCATAAAAATTGTCGCGTTTCGGATTTAAAAAGGTTAAATCGGAAGAAATACAATCAGAATCCTTACTAAGACCACCGAGAGTGCTTGTTATATACCTTCTATTCTCGAAAGTCTCATAAATTTCTTAAACTAAATCCAAGATACGTGGAGTTGTACTCAATTTGAAGCAAAACCAACCTAATATTGAAAAATTTTTATCATTTGAGTATCAAAATTCTAGGTAATAGTGACAACAGTCTCTTTTATTACAACAGAAAAAATGTTTTGTTAACAGCAGATGTAAATTAACTCAGGGAATAGAGACATTATCAGGTTTTATTGAAGTTCGCCATTCCATTCCATTACAAAGTTATAACATTAAATGTGACCTGGCGTCTGATTGGGACAGGGATCTGTTTTCAAATACTGTCTGAATATTACTCAGTCAATTTTTAATATTTTTTAACTTTTTTTTTAAAATCTTAATTACTTTTTCCACGAAATGTCGAGAGTTTCTTTTTAATTTTTCTAACAGATAATTTTTAGTGTTCCGTACGGAACACTTATAAGATCACTTCGGTGTCTGTCTGTCTGTCTGTCACACCCGATTTTCTCCGAAACGATTTGACATAGAAAGGTGAAATTTGGTAATGATATAGGAATTGATGGCCTCATCAGAGCCATGTAGTTTTGAGAATTAAATTTTGACTTAAGGGGTTAGTTTTGGGGGGTGAAGTCGGAAGTGAAAAAAAAATTTTTTTACTAGGTCATCGAGTGTGGTGTCAAATGAAAGCTTGTGAAAACACGAGTAAAAAATATATATATAATATTATACTTGCGCGCACTTTTCTTTGTATTATTCTTAAAAATTCGCGAAAAATCGCTGTCCCGGGCATTATCTCGAAAAGTACTTATTAAAAATTTCGAAAAAATTCTGGAATATTCTCCACGGGGTGTAGATTGAAGGAAAATTATCACGAGTGCATTACCTTTAATAATTTATATGGTATATAAAAAAAGCAAAAATTTCAAGGTCATCAGATTTCAGTAAAGATTTGAAACAAACTTTGTTGAAAACCCATTTGAGGTGTGTTTGGTGAAGTCACTAATTATTTTATACCACCGTAACATAAATTTTGACTTAACGGGTTCGTTTTGAGGGGTGAAATCGGAAGTGAAAAAAAATTTTTTTTACTGGGTCATCGAGTGTGGTGTCAAATGAAAGCTTGTGAAAACACGAGTAAAAAATATATATATAATGTAATACTTGCGCACACTTTTCTTCGTATTACTTTTAAAAAATCGCTGTCCCCTACCTTATCTCGAAAAGTACTGATCAAAAAATTTTGAAAAAATTCTGGAATATTCTCCACAGGGTATAGTTTGAAAGAAAATTATCACGAGTGCATTACCTTTAATAATTTATTTGGTATATATAAAAAAAACAAAATTTCAAGGTCACCAGTTTTCAGTAAAGATTGGAAACAAACTTTGTTGAAAACTCATTTGGGGTGTGCTTTGTAAAGTCACTGATCATTTTATACCACCCTAACAAAAATTTTTATTTTAAAATCAATCAACGTACGGAACACTAATTGTGCAAGTTCAACTTGCACTTGACCGGTTTTTTTATAAATAATACAGGCCGACATGATTTTCATTGTCTAAAATATCGTTAACTCTTTTTACTAATTCGGTGACACTGATTACGAATTCTCCGCTCGTTTTATCGTATTACATAAGGTTTTAAAGAAAATCCACATAGTGGTAATTTTCCCTTTTTTCATAAAAATAATTCAAACTATTAAGTTTTGGCGCTCTTTCCACGAGTTATGCGACCTCTCGTGAGAAAGCGTGTTAGTTATGACAGCAACAACACTCATTCGCAAGATTGATGATGAAAATTTGGAATTATTACTCAATAAAATTCAGTATCAATATCACGGTTCGCAGCTTTGTGGAGATCTTAAAATTATATCTATGTTATTAGGTCAACAATCAGGATATACAAATATTATCTTTGATTGTGTTAGCTGATACTTGTTGGAAATTCATAATAAAATTATATAAAAACCACCCTATGTTTTAATTTCCAATATATTTAAAGTCACTTGGAAATTGTTTCACCATACAATGGCTTCTTCAGAAGTAAATAAGAAAGAAAAATATTTTTTTGTCATTGTCTTTATTGAATTTAAGTTAGGCTATGCCTCTTACTTACATTTATGATATTCCTATACTACTTAACCTAGGTTCTATACAGTAATCCTAATTAACTTAACCTAGGACATTGGGTTCTAATTGCATTGGTTGACTAATCTAACTTAACTAGAGCTTAATTCTAAACTAATCTAGAACTTAATTCTAAACTTAATCTAGGTTACAATCTTCATGGGGGTGGGGGAGGGCCATCGTCTTCGTCGGATATGGGGTCAGAAGGTCTTGGATAGTGATGGCGGGCGTTGGCGGGCACGTGGAATGCGCTCCTTATGGTGGCGTTTGGGTGTTGTAGCGCCTTTGCGAAGAACTTGATGTTGGTGGACCTCATGTGTGCCTTGATTGTTGGCACACCGAGGTCTCTATGCAATTGACGGTTTCGGACGAACCATGGGGCTCCCGTGATCATCCTCAGGGTCTTGTGCTGTACTGCCTGAAGTTGAGCTCTGCGTGTCTTGGTGAGTTTAGACCAAGTAGGGCAGGCGTGTGTGAGTCCTGCCCTCACGATGGTTTTATAAATTAGCAGCTTGACTTTTGGTTGCAACTTACTGGACCGGCTGATGATTGGGTACAGCTTGCCCAGTAGTTGCTTGGCTTTCCTTGAGGCAGCACAGACCTGGTCTTTCCAGATGAGGTGTTTGTCATACTGGATTCCCAGGTACTTGATGGTGGTTGCCCATTGGATGCGAGATCCCTGGAGCTGGAGTTGTCCATAAGGAGTGCCGTTGCCTTTGGCGAAGACGATGGCCTGCGTCTTACATGGGTTTAGCTGGATCTTCCATCGGTCGAACCAGGGGGCGAGGACGTGATGATGACTATGATGGCTGTGTCGTCAGCATACAGGAGTAGGGTAGTCTGATCCGTTTTTGGAATGTCGGCTGTGAAAATGTTAAAGAGGTGGGGGGAGAGGACGGAGCCTTGAGGGACTCCGGCTCTAATGGCCTTGACTTCGGAGGTGGCCTCATCGACTCTGACTTGGAATGTTCTGTCAGAGATGAAGGATTGAATGAGTTTGTTAATGAAAAGGGGGTAGCCGTGTCGGATCAGTTTCAGAATGAGGCCTTCGTGCCAGACTCGGTCGAAGGCCTTTGCTACATCGAGAAACACAGCTCCAACTTTGTGACGTTTGTTGAAGCTGTTGGAAATGGTTTGGGCGAGTTTCGTGGTGTGATGGATGGTGCCATGAAGGGGCTGGAAGCCATACTGTTCGTCAGGGACAACACGGAGCGCTGTGGACTTTGCTCTGACGATTTCGAGGATGACTTTTTCAGCTATCTTGCCAAGGCCTGGAAGTAGGCTGATTGGCCGATAGCTGCTTGCCTCGTGGGATGGAGAGCCTGGTTTTTTGATCATAATGACCTCAGCTTTTTTCCAGTAGAGTGGAAAATAGCTGAGTCTCAGTATGCTGTTAATGATATTGGTGGCTTCTGAGATCTGTTTCTTGGGGAGTTTCTTGAGGGCTTTATTTATGATTTTACCATGACCTGGGGCTTTTCGGATTGAGGTAAATCGAATGATCTCATTAACAGCGGAGGGGGGAAAAATATTTGGTAGTAATCCTGGTTATATAGTGCTTAAAACTATCCTTAATTACCTAAGATTATGCTAATCATTTTATTATATTATTTACAGACAGAATTATTTTAAGAATGCAAATCTGTGGTACTATTTTCGAGAACTAATAAAGATTAAGTAAGGGTGAATGGTTTAAGTCTACCTGTGCGTTTAATAATTGATTAGAGTTATTCCGTTTGTTAATTTCAAGACATTCAAGCAAATTTAATTTTTTAGATTTATTTTCTACATGTAGGATTTTTAACGTATCATCAATTATGGGATTCGTTTATTATATGGGTTGCGTAATGTGAATTGTTCTTATTTTTTAAATAACTATGTTTATGTTCTTTAATGCGAGTTTCAAAAGATCTACCAGTTTGTCCTACGTAGGTTTTAGTACAAGATCCACAATTTAATAAATAAACTCCTGATTTTAAGGATTTCTTAGATTTGGTTTTGTTATTCAAAATTATACTCCCTAAGGAATTACTGGTTTTGAATGCTATTTTATTGTTCTTTTTAGTGTTCCGTACGGAACACTTATAAGATCATCTCGGTGTCTGTCTGTCTGTCTGTCTGTCTGTCACACCCGATTTTCTCTGAAACTATTTGACATAGAAAGGTGAAATTTGGTAATAATATAGGAATTGATGGCCTCATCAGAGCCATGTAGTTTTGAGAATTAAATTTTGACTTAAGGGGTTAGTTTTGGGGGTGAAGTCGGAAGCGAAAAAAAAATTTTTTTACTAGGACATCGAGGGTGGTGTCAAATGAAAGCTTGTGAAAACACAAGTAAAAAATATATATATAATATTATACTTACGAGCACTTTTCTTTGTATTATTTTTAAAAATTCGCGAAAAAAAAAAAAATCGCTGTCCCGGGCCTTATTTCGAGAAGTACTTATCAAAAAATTTCGAAAAAACTCTGGAATATTCTCCACGGGGTGTAGATTGCACGAAAATTATCAGGAGTGCATTACCTTTAATAATTTATATGGTATATAAAAAAAACAAAAATTTCAAGGTTATCAGATTTCAGTAAAGATTGGAAACAAACTTTGTTGAAAACTCATTTGGGGTGTGTTTTGTGAAGTCACTGATCATTTTATACCACCATAACATAAATTTTGACTTAAGGGGTTTGTTTTGAGGGGTGAAATCGGAAGTGAAAAAAATTTTTTTTTACTAGGTCATCGAGTGTGGTGTCAAATGAAAGCTTGTGAAAACACGAGTAAAAATATATATATATATATATATATATATATATATATATATATATATATATATATATATATGTATATATATATATATATATATATATATATATATATATATATATATATATATATATATACTCGTATATAATGTAATACTTGCGCACACTTTTCTTCGTATTACTTTAAAAAACCGGTCAAGTGCAAGTTGAAATTGCACAATTAGTGTTCCGTACGTTGATTGTTTTTAAAATAAAAAATTTTGTTAGGGTGGTATAAAATGATCAGTGACTTCACAAAACACACCCCAAATGAGTTTTCAACAAAGTTTGTTTCCAATCTTTACTGAAAACTGGTGACCTTGAAATTTTGTTTTTTTTCTATACCAGATAAATTATTAAAGGTAATGGTAATTTTCGTTCAATCTATACCCCGTGGAGAATATTCCAGGATTTTTTCAAAATTTTTTGATCAGTACTTTTAGAGATAAGGTAGGGGACAGCGATTTTTCACGATTTTTTAAAAGTAATACGAAGAAAAGTGTGCGCAAGTATTACATTATATATATATATATATATATATATATATATATATATATATATATATATATATATATATATATATATATATATATATATTTTACTTGTGTTTTCACAAGCTTTCATTTGACACCACACTCGATGACCTAGTAAAAAAATTTTTTTTTCACTTCCGATTTCACCCCTCAAAACAAATCCCTTAAGTCAAAATTTATGTTACGATGATATAAAATGATCAGTGACGTCACAAAACACACCCCAAATAAGTTTTCAACAAAGTTTATTTCCAATCTTTTCTGAAAATTGATGACCTTGAAATTTCTGTTTTTTTATATACCGTATAAATTATTACAGGTAATGCACTCGTGATAATTTTCGTTCAATCTACACCCCGTGGAGAATATTCCGGAATTTTTTCAAAATTTTTTGATAAGTACTTTTCGAGATAAGGCCCGGAACAGCGATTTTTCGCGGTTTTTTAAAAATAATACAAAGAAAAGTGCGCGCAAGTATTACATTATATATACATTTTTTACTCGTGTTTTCACAAGCTTTCATTTGACACCACACTCGATGACCTAGTAAAAAAAATTTTTTTTCACTTCCGATTTCACCCCCCAAAACTAACCCCTTAAGTCAAAATTTAACTCTCAAAACTACATGACTCTGATGAGGCCATCAATTCCTATATTATTACCAAATTTCAACTTTTTATGTCAAATAGTTTCGGAGAAAATCGGGTGTGACAGACAGACAGACAGACAGACAGACAGACAGACAGACAGACAGACAGACAGACACCGAAGTGATCTTATAAGTGTTCCGTACGGAACACTAAAAATCGCTGTCCCCTACCTTATCGCGAAAAGTACTGATCAAAAAATTTTGAAAAAATTCTGGAATATTCTCCACGGGGTATAGATTGAACGAAAATTATCACGAGTGCATTACCTTTAATAATTTATTTGGTATATAAAAAAAAAAAATTCAAGGTCACCAGTTTTCAGTAAAGATTGGAAACAAACTTTGTTGAAAACTCATTTGGGGTGTGTTTTGTGAAGTCACTGATCATTTTATACCACCCTAACAAAATTTTTTATTTTAAAAACAATCAACGTACGGAACACTAATTGTGCAAGTTCAACTTGCACTTGACCGGTTTTTTTTATTAAATGTTTGGAAATTGTTCTAGTTATTTTCCCTGTGTATGTGAGTGTACTAAATTTTCTTTTTTGGTCATTAATTGTGGGATAAATTAGAGAGATTGCTTGTTTAAAGGATTTTTTATTCAAGATATTATCAATAATGTTGGGGTCATATCCATTATTAATTGCTATTTGTTTGATTATGTTGAATTCTTTGTTAAAATTAGTTTTAGTCATAGGAATATGTAACAATCTATGTATGAAAGAGTTAAAAGCTGCCATTTTGTGAGGATAAGGGTGGGACGAACTATTGTGTATGACTGTGACAGTATGTGAAGGTTTGTGAAAAATCGAGAAATCGTGGTTATTGTTCAGTTTTGATATAGATATGTCTAAGAAATTTATAGAGTTATTGGTTTCTGATTCTATGGTAAATTTAATGTTAGGATGCAAATTATTTAGGAAGTTAAGAAGGATTGTTAGTTGTCTATCTGTTCCTGTAAAACAGGAAATGATATCGTCAACATATCTATACCTGTAAACAATATTTTTGCTTACCGCGTTTAGATGAATTTTTTAGTTCCAAATGATCCATGAAAATTTCCGCTAGTAAAGGGCTTAAAGGATTACCCATTATTAGACCTTCTCTAGATGTATAAAAGTTATCGTTGAATTCAAAATAGTTTTGATCCAAGCACGTCGTAAGTAAATCTAAAATTTTAGATTATTAGTTCTCGGAAATAGTACCATAGATTTGCATTCTTAAAATAATTCTGTCTGTAAATAATATAATAAAATGATTAGCATAATCTTAGGTAATTAAGGATAGTTTTAAGCACTATATAACCAAGATTACTACCAAATATTTTTCTTTCTTATTGACTTCTGAAGAAGCCATTGTATGGTAAAACAATTGTCAAGTGACTTTAAATATATTGGAAATTAAAACATAGTGTTGTTTTTATATAATTATACAAATATTCTTGCTTTTTATGTGAATGGGATAGTAGAGCACGACAACTACACAACGTAAAAAAACAATGGACTCCTAGGGATAAGCTTGAACCTGGAACCAAAAATATTTTACGAAAAAATGTAATCGATCCTAAAAAAGTTTTGTTACCGCCGCTTCACATTAATTTAAGTTTAATCACACAGTTCGTTAAAGCCCTAAATAAAGAAAGTGACTGCTTTAAGTACCTGTGTAAAAAATTTCTTACATTATCTGATGCAAAAATAAAAGAAGAAATTTTTGTTGGACCACCAATCAGATCCTTGATGAATGATAAGGAATTTGAAGCGACAATGATTATTATTATGATTATGGGTAATCACAAACATCCAGACTATAAAAATATCGTTGCAACGTTGTTAGATAAATATCATAAATTGGGATGCAATATGAGTATAAAACTCCCCAACCACAACTAGATTCAAATCAGGATTTTTTCCCTGAAAGTCTTGGTGATTTTAGTGAAGAACAGGGAAACCGATTTCATCAAGACATTAAAACTATGGAAACAAAATACCAAGGTCGATGAAATGTGAATATGATGGCTGATTACTGTTGGTCAATAAAACGTGATATTCCAGACGCAATCCATAAAAAATCACTCCCAGGCGTAATTTTATCGAAAACGCAAAATATATCACAAAAAATAATCGTAATATAACATTTGTAATTGATGTTTTCTTTGTAAATGTTTAAATAAACATATTTTAAAATTAATTATTGATTTTATCTAAAAAAAAATTATAATATACGTTTTTTTAATTTTGTAGAAAAACCAGATGTGATAGAAAGAAAATGCAAATACTTCAGAATTCAGGAAACATAACATAAAAAAATAGCTATTAAAATGAAACAATGCTCAAAAATTTTTCATATGTGGGCCTGCGTAATTAAATATAAATTTTTTGGTCGAAAATTGAGTACTAAAGTTTCGAACACCGTAAATTTTTAACTACTACATTATTTCACAAGATTAATTTTTATTTTTGCAAATTAGATTATTTTTTGTGAAGTTATCCTGCAGACAAGGAGGCGCCATAGTTTTCAACAGTGGTCCATCTACCCCGGTAAAACATAATGTTAACGTTTAAAACATATTCAAAAAGAATGTAATGAAAGACTGATTTTGTCAAATTTCCACTTTATTTACTTTCACTGAAACTGTATGATATATAATAACCTAGAAAAACAAATACATCGACAAGAATTTAGCAAATCATTTTTGTATTGGTACTGATATGTAGACGACATCTTTGCTTGTTTTAATGGTACAGAGCGTCAACTTGACAATGTTTTTAACTATATAAACGCAATACATAAAAATATTAAATTCACTATGGAACTAGAAGTCGACAATAAAATTAATCTTCTTGACTTAACGATAACCAGACATTACAAAAAATACAAATTCTCTATTTTTCACAAACCCTCACATACAGATACTACAATAAACATAAAGTCAGCTCACCCCCTATAACACAAATTGGCCGCTTACCACAGTATGTTGCATAGACTTGTAAGTGTCCCCTTATCTATAGATGATTTTAATAAAGAATTAAATCTAATAAAACAAATTGCTGTTAACAACGGATATTCTCCTGACACCATTGACTCAATCCTAAACAAAAAATTAAAAAATAAAGCTATTTCTTTAGTATACCCCAAGAAAGAAAACACAGGGAAAAAATATAATGTTTTAACCTATTTTGGTAAGACGTCAGAGAAAATTAAAAACCACTCAAACAAATTTTATTAATATCAATATAGCTTTTAGAACAAACAACTCGTTAGGAAAATTCATTAAAAACGCAAAGGGAAAACAAAATAGATCAAAAAAATCTGGAGTGTATCAGTTGAATTGTGGTTTTTGTCATAAAAGTTACATAGGTCAGACAGGTCGCTCATTCGAAACTCGGATTTCAGAACATAAAAGAAGCTATTTAAAAAACAAAACTGACTCAGCGTACAGTAATCATTTAACAGATTCAAATCATCTTTTTGGGGATAAATTTAAAATTCTACACATACAAAACAAAGGCGTAAAATTAAACCTATTAGAAAATTTAGAAATAAATAGAATTAAAAATTCAGACATCATCTTAAACGAACAAAAAGATACCATGGTAACTCACCTTTACTCAATTTATACAATTAATATTCAGAATGGATTTCCCAGCAATATTCATTAGCATATAGTATTAATTTTATTACCTACTAGCCGGGCCCGCGGCTCCGCTCACGTGGACTTAATTCACTGCTATCGTCACTGCTTATTCCTTATGTTACCCAACGTAATAAAATACCTCCCATTATTTCTCCTTATCTCCCAATATTTATCCTTATTTCCCATTATCTCTACATAATTTCCATTATCTAGGCTTATCTCTGCTCATCTCCCATTATTTCTCCTTATAGCCCATTATTTCTCCTTATCTCCGATTATCTCACCTTATTTCCCATTATCTAGGCTTATCTGGACTTATCTCCCATTATTTATCCTTATCTCCCATTATTTCTCCTTATCTCCCATTATCTCACCATAACTCCCATTATCTAGACTTATCTCTGCTTATCTTCCATTATCTCTCCTTATCTCCCATTATTTATACTTATCTCCCATTATCTCACCTTATCTCCAATTATCGAGGCTTATCTCGACTTATCTCCCATTATTTCTCCTTATCTCCCATTATCTCACCTTATCTCCCATTATCTAGGCTTATATCGAATTATATAGAACATATGTATAAATTTACAAAAACACGTAAATCGGATAAGTGGTTCTCGAGTGATAAGCGCACTAACGGACAGACAGACAAACAGAGAGACGTTGCATTTTATATATATTGTGTTCTTTGCTACTTGATATTGTTCCATATTTAATGCTTTAGGCAGTGTATTGCAAGAGAACGCGCTAGTGGCAAATTTTTCTCCGACTTGATTCACTATTATCGCCACTGCTTATTCCTTATGTCACCTAATAAAATATATCCTATAACCTGACCAGAGAACATACGTATGTTTAAAAAAAAAAAGCACGTAAATCGGATAAGTGATTCTCCAGTGACAAGCATACTAACGGACGGACAGACAGACAGACAGACACACAGACGGACAGAGAGACATTGCATTTTATATATATTATAGATATTCTCTGCTACATAATATTGTTCCATATTTAATGGTTCGGACTGTGTATTCCAAGAGAACGCGCTATCGGCAAACTTTGTCCGACTTCATTTACTATTATTGTCACTGCTCATTCCTTATGCTACCTATCGTAATAAAATATAGCCTATAACCTGGCCGGAGAACATATGTATGTTTAAAAAAAAAAAGTACGAAAATCGGATAAGTGGTTCTCCAGTGATAAGCGCACTAACGGACAGACAAACAGACAGAGATACGTTGCGTTTTATATATATTATAGATGTAATAAAATATATACCTATAACCTGGTCAGAGAACATATGTATGATTGTGATAAGTGGTTCTCGAGGGATAAGCGCATTAACGGACAGACAGACAGACAAACATTGCATTTTATATATATTGTAGATATAGATTATTATTATTATTATATAACCTGGCCAAAGAATATATGTATGAATTTAAAAAAAGAGAGGTAAATCGGATAAATGGTTCCCGCGTGATAAACGCACTAATGGACAGACAGACAGACAGAGAAACATTGCATTTTGATATATATTATAGATTATATATTACAGATATTCTTTGCTACATAATATTGTTCCATATTTAATGGTTTAGGCTGTGTATTGCAAAGGCACGCGCTAGCGGCAAACTTATTTCCGACATCATTCACTATTTTACGTCACTGCTCATTCCTTATGCTACCTATCGTAATAAAATATAGCCTATAGCCTGGCCAGAGAACATATGTATGTTTTTTTAAAAAAAGTATGTAAATCGGATAAGTGGTTCTTCAGTGATAGGCGCACTAACGGACAGACAGACAGACAGACAGAGAGACGTTGCATTTTATATATATTATAGATCTACCTTAGGGTATTTATATAAATGTAACAACACTAATATTCAAATATCATTTTGTATCAGACGAAGCTATAGTATAGCGAAACGCGTCATACAGTTTCAGTGAAACTAAATAAACTGGAAATTTGGCAAAAACAAGTCTTTCATTACATTCGTTATGAATTTCCATCAAGTAACAGCCACAACAATTCAAAAAATATTCAAAAAGAAATTGTTTCTTATAATTTAATGTACAATAAAAATACGTAAACGCCATGCTTTTGTATTATTTACTTATTAATATTCAAAATATTTTTTTTAAAATATACATATTTTTGCAGCGCCCAGATGTATGTAACCCCGTAAGAGAGCTCTTGAAAGAGGTAATATAAAGAGGAAGAAGCGGAACCTCATACGGATGTGTTGTATTTTACGTGAAGTGTATTTCTAGCATTCTCTGCTCTATGTGGGATCAACAATTATCTAATACTTCACGTAATAGTATTTATAAAAACTGCACCATCTATTCCAACGAATAAAGATTTTTAGTGGCTCTGAGGTTCCCAATTAAGCAAATAACTCTCTCCTAGATAGAACCTAACAAATGCAGACTATGCTTGAGAGCAAAGCACGAATTATGGAAACAGTAGTCTCATGATGATTCAATTTCAGTCTTATATACCATTAAGAGGTAGTTCATAAAAAAAATTAATCATCAATAAAAGCACCAACACAAATAAAATTCCAGTGAAAAGGAGTGTGAGACAGGGAGATACTATATCTCCTTAGCTATTCATTCTTGCACTGGAAGACGTTCTCAAGGATATAAATTGGGACGAGAAAAGCATAACAATTGATGGTAGGTATCTGAATCACCTTCGTTTTGCGGACAACATCGTGCTGATCAGCCAAGACATAAATGAGTTGGAAGTTATGCCTCATAAACTTCAAAGGGAATCAGCAAAAATTGACCTGTTTAAAAACCTGGGTGAAACTAAAATCATGACATCAGAAGATTACACATGGGTGATCAGGTTATAGAAAAAGTAGAGAAATATGTTTGCTTCGGATATAACATCGAACTCAGTAGAGAGAATCAAACCGTCGAGATTAACAGACTTACCTAACTAACATTGGCAGCAACAGGAAAGTTAAAACATGTGATTGAGAACAGCAATATTCCAATTAATTTAAAGAGGAAACATTTTTAATACCTGTGTACTTCGGAAGGTGACATATGTAATGAAAACCACAACTCTAACGAATCAATCAGCACATAAACTTAGGATAACACCCATTGAACGCGAGAAATTACTTTCAGAGATTACATCTCAAGCACAGAAACAGGACAAAGAACAAAAATCGAAGACGTAATAATTCGTATAGCCCAATTAAAATGGACCTGGGTAGGACATGTTGCTAGTCAAGAGCAACGCTGGGTGGACAAAACACTCGAAACTCCTCTTTCATAAACGGAAAGTTGGCAAACCAACAAAACATTGGCTGGACGACATTAAACAGAGCATCGAAAAAAATTAGCCCCAACTAGCCCATAAAAAGGAGCTACGGAATGAGTTGAGGGAGGCCTATGTCCAAGAGTGGACTGTGAAGGGCTGCTAGAAAAAGAAGAAGAAGAGGTACAGAAATAACACATTTTATAATAATTTGGTCTTGCTAAAAATACAAAATATATTATTTTTGCTTTCATAAAATGTAAACTCTCTACTCTAATAATATTATAATAAAAAATACCGTAAAAGTAGAAAGCTCAATGGCAAAACTGTTTTAAATTACCTTTGCAGGAATCAATACTGAGCGCATGCTTATTGCAGAATGCGAAACTTCAGTTCGTTTTTTCTACCAATCCAATCCAACTTTTCTTGGATAAATTTTTTAGTTTTTCATTATCATGAGAAGACGAAAAATTATTAATTTAAAAGTTTTCCAGAATATGCATTAAAGTGTAGCAAAAATTGATCTGATAACATATTATCTACAACCTAATCGTGAAACAAGGATAGCTTGTTCGAGATTTTCCAGTATTTCACAAAGACAAACTTACTCTAGGGTCAGATCAGGAGTTAAACTTCGCTAGGAAAAGATATACAAGTGCAAATCGAGGAAAATTAAAACAGTCGTGCCGGAAAAGCTCTGTCGCGACCATCATGTCTCTGCCAGCTCTATTTAATCTTTAACTTTATCGCTTATAGCTCTATTTCTTTTTGTTCTGTATGAGCTTTTTTCATTAGTAAATGATAGGCTTTATTTAAAAGTAATAATAATTTAATTTTAAAGAAACATTATAGTCAGAATAAAGGAAGATGTCTGCGCGACAGTGTGTCGGAAGAATTATCAGAAAATTAGTGCAGGGACTGAGAAAAGTTAACGTTTTCAATAATAGAAATAATAGATATGTTTTAGTTAATTAAAATTTTAAATAATATGAAAAGTTAAGTTTCACATGATAGAGATGAGAGTAATTATTTTCACTAAAATTTAATGAAAATACAACCAAACATTTATCGCACAATCAGTCGTTAAGAAAGAAAAGAAAAGTAGTAGACTGGAATGTTTTAAGCACTACGTAAGATTTTGGGTAAGTGTAGTATATGTAACTATTACTATTGAAAAGTTGATAATACATATAAATTTAAAATTATGTATATATATAGAAGTTCAAACTTTCGTATAATGATTTGCTAAATGGGAAGAAGTAACAAAATTTTCTTGGCAAATGTTTTATGTTACCTCTAATAACAAATCTGATTGAGGTTGAGGCAGCTTGTTTGTGCTGAAGCTTACCTACGCGAGACGGCACCTTATACATCGTAGAGAGTGGGTTCCAGCTAGAAAACGCTGCTCATTATGTTTTTTGTTACTTAAGCACTACTTGTCTTATATGTAATAACTGTACTTGCCTAGCATAAAAACGGGGAACTCTAGGTCTTATAAACGCTGAATTAAACAGTCATATACAACTAGGGAATGACAAAAAGAAATTTCAGATACAGTAAAACATCGACTGACTTTCACATAGTATTAAAATCTGTAACTTAGACTAGTGCTTTACAAAAATATACAGAGTGTCCCAGTATTCCGTGTACATAGAGTTACTGTGGATTTCTGGGATGAAAATATGCCCATTTAACCCAACTTACCTTAGTCCAAAAATACCTAATTTTTGAGATACAAGGTGTCAAATTTATATTTTTATTTCAGTTTTTCTTAAGTAGCTTTCTTAATAATGGTACTATTTGTACAAGATTCACTGCTAAGGAGTTTTCTGAGATAAGAAATCGAAATAAGCTCACAGTTTGGTTGTAAATTATAGAGGGCGCAACTTATTGCACTGTATATACTATTAAATTGTCTTAACTTTTTTATACCACTCTGTATGATATTTTTAATTAAATATTCGTATTCTCCGCCTTCTCCTGTCTAAAAAACTTTCTTGGTAAATGTTGTTCCGACCAACAGTTTCTGAGATGGTGGGTTGTTTGTTTCCAATTTTTAATTTCATTGTCAAATTTAATGAAAACACAACCAAATGCGTTCCTTCTTATATATGTCTTATTATTGTTGTTAGCCTTATATGTATCTTATTATTGTTGTTAGCCTGTTTGCCTTTAATCATTCTCCAAATTTCAAAGATTATTCTCTTGGACCTGTCCTAAGCCTGGATGAAGTGTGAAGGAGCACATTTGCGAATTTGACAATGGAATTAAAAAATGGAAACAAACATCCCATTATCTCAGAAACAGTTGCTAGGAGCAACATTTACCAAGAGAGCTTTTTTAGACTGGGGAAGGCGGAAAAAACGAATATTTAATTAAAAATATCATACAGAGTGGTATAAAAAAGTTATGACAATTTAAAAGTATACACAATGCAATAAGCGGCGCTCCCTACAATTTACAATAAAACTGTGAGCTGGTTTCGATTTATTATCTCAGAAAATCTCTTAGTACCGAAACTTGTATAAATAGTATAATTATTAAGAAAGATACTTAAGAAAACCTAAAAAATAAGTATAACTTTGACACCAAGTATCTAAAAAATTTTTAGACTAAGGTAAGTTGGGTAAAAATAGTCATATTTTCATCCCAGAAATCCACAGTAACTCTATATACGCGGAGTATATATATTTTTCCTTCGTTTATAAAAATGGGGATATGTAATACATGTACGACGACTTTCCAACTCAATACTCTTATTAAAATAAGATTTATCTAACTCCGCAAAATAAGCGATCACATCAACTTTAACTTCATCATTCGAATTGAATCTTCATCAAGCCAACCATTTTTTTCAGATTTGGAAATAAAAGGAATCGCTGGGGACCAAATCTGGTGAATACGGTGGAGGTGGAAGCACTTGGAAGCGAAGGTCATAGAAATTTGCGGCAATAATCTGAGAAGTGTATCAAGGCACATTATCTTCATAAGATGAGATGAAAGGCACATTTTTTTTGCGAGATATGGACGTTTCGTCTGAATCACACCCTTCAATTGGTCCAGTAATAAAACATACTGCGCCCCCTCGGTGATGGTTTTACCTTTCTCCAGGTAGTTTATGAACGCACTGTAGTCATGACTTTTCCTGCAGATGGAGATTTAGGTTTGGTTGCTAAACCTTTCCAGCAAGCCGTTGCTGCTGAAGAAAAGACCATCTACAATGATTACACAGGGGAACAGCTGTTTTGGTGTCGAGGTTTTTTGAGCTGATTCTATATCAATTTGATGTCCTGAATTCAAATAACGTATTCATTTGTACCTAGGAGCTCAAATTTTTAAGATATACAATTTTAGAGAAATATAAGTTACATTATTGTAACTCAAATCCGTAAGTGTAGTAAACAAAAGTAGATACGAAATTTTTATTTTAGTTATACAAAATACAATATTATGTCGTACTTACAAACAAAAAAAAAACATTGAAGAAATGAAATAGTCACTCAAACACTTGGAAAGCTTCTTTTCCGCGACATTCTTGAATGTTTTTTTAAACAGTCCCTTTTTAAACTCCAGCAGTAATCTGCCATCATGTGCATGTCCCATCTTCCTTGGTAGCGGTCCTCCATAACTTTAATATCTTGGTGAAATCTTTCACCTTGTTCCTCACTCATGTCTCCTAAATTTTCTGGAAAACGGTCTAAGTGGCTGTGTAAATAGTGTATTTTAATACTCATATTGCACCCTAAGGATTTGAAAACTATTAAGCATCTTGTTAACCATTTCAACATAGTTTTGAGCTTTATGTTTGCCTAGAAAATTTTCTACAACTGCAACAAATGATGTCCAAGCTTCTCGTTAAACTTGATTCATTGAATTTATGAAGGCAGGATCCTTAATTAATTGTCTTATTTGTGGGCCGTCAAAAATCCCTGCTTTGAGTTTTTCTGTGCTCAACTGATGCATTTTTTACCCCTATATATGCAAAACAAGATCCATTCTTATCAAGAGCCTTTACAAATTGCTTCATTAAGCCCAACTTTATATGTAACGGAGGAAGTATGATTTTTTCTCTTTCAACCAAAGCGTCGTTAATGACATTCTTTTCTCCAACGTCCATGTTTTCTCTCTGAGGCCAATCTTTTCTAACCCAGTGCTGTGTTTTGTCCCTACTATCCCAGAGGCACAAGAAACACGGATATTTCGTGTAACCACTTTGCTGCCCAAGAAGAAAGTTTACCATTTTTGAGTCTACACAAATCATCCATTGATGTTCGTAATACTTTATCTTCTGCAAGACCAAAGCTGTGGCATTATATTCTTCTTTTAGTTTCGTTGAGTGAGCTAGTGGTATTGAACCATATTTATTCCCATTATGTAGAAGGACACATTTTAAACTTCGCTTTGAACTGTCAATAAATAGGCGCCAATATCTGGAATATATTCAGAAAGTCCCATTTCTTTCATGAGTCCCCTAATTTCGTGACAAAATACAAGATTGTCTTCTTGAGAAAAGAATGGTAGCAGATCTTTTTCTCTTGTACGGTAAAAGGTAATTTTGGTTCCTTGTTCCAGTAAATTTTTGTCGTTCAACCTAGAAGCCAGTACTTCAGAAGCTTTTTTTCGGTAAATTGAGATCCCTGGTGAGATCATTTAATTCATTTTGATTGAAGCGTTGAGGAACTGATGACGTCCCCTCATAGTTACTGTTAGTTTCATTAGCATCAGAACTTTTATTAGCATCAGAAGAGCGATCAGAGGGAAAATATTCGTCATCAGAGATATGTGGTAGCTGATGAAATGTTGGAATCGGTATTTCATCTGAGTGCGGGATAGGGCGTATTGCCGAGTCTAAATTGGGATAAGTCCACTTACTGCGGTTATTTCGATTGATTCCATTAGTATTTACTAAACAGAAATAACAATCATTGAAGTGGTTTTTTTGGTTCTCTCCAAACCATTAGTACGCCGAATTTTAGACATTTTCTTTTCCCGGTAGTCCACTGCCGTAAATGCTCTGTACAAGTTTTACATACGAGATGCGGGGGCCCACGTTTTGTCGTGATCACCAAGCTTAACTCCAAAGTATCCAAGATACGCTCGCTTTACAAAGTCAGTAATAGTTTGTCCGTTTTGTTGAAACATGTATTCTCCGCATATATAGCAAAACACATCAGGTTGATTTACACAACTTCTTCTTGAACTAGAACCTGAACTCATTTTAATTCTGTTCAATAACACAAAAACACTCTTTTCTTAACATAAAATAACACGCCGAATTCGATCTACTCTCATTAGTAAGAACGCACAAACTGACGAGACTTACCCTAGTTAGGTGATTAAAAGGGTCAGTTCAGGTACCTGATAGGCAATGGTTCCACTATTTATAGATTTACCTGGAATTTACTCAATTACAGACTGACAATAAAACCATTGTACCTACATTAATGAATATATAATAATTTTAGAACTCTCATAAATGAATATACTGAATAAAAACCACATTGGTAGATAAGTTGATGCATCTAAAAAAGTAGAGCTGATAGAGAAAAACGGATTGCATGTATAGATTTAGCGTCCCAAATATAGTTAAAATCAGCTCTAAAATCCCAGGCACCAAAACAAAAATATTTTTTTGTTGCCCTGTGTTATCAGATCAGAGCTACTGTATGGTTGTTAAACAGGGATTCACATGTGTGAGACGTACACAGAAAGTCCGTTCAGGCTATATAGAATCCGACGGTGCGGATGATAACAAATGTCTCTTGGTTCGTAGGAAATGGACACTACAAAGGGCGTTAAACATCCGAATGGTGTTACGTTGCAACAGAGCCTCAAGCTTCAGCAGAAATTCTTGAAGAACGCATATCAGTGTATTAATCCAACATTTACGAAGCTTTCAGACCGGATCCAAATATGAGGGGAAGGTACTGGTGACCAAGTTATCCCATACCAGTCGCCTAGTGGGGGAGTAGACTTCTACTTAATCCAGTAGCAGTTCAGTTTGTCAATTTCTACTTTATTTTTGTTTTACAAAACTGTATGACGCGTTTCGCTATCACTGTAGCTTCATCTAATACATAATGATAGAATGTTAGATTTTAATAAATACCCAAAGGTAGGTAGGTAATAAAAATTATTACTACGTTCTAATGAATACTGATGGAAAATCCATTCTGAACTGTAATTGTTGTATAAATTAAGCAAAGGTGAGTTACCATAGATTAAATAGGTATCTTTCTGTTCAATTAAGATAATATCTGAATTTTTAATTCTATTTATTTCTAAATTATTCCAACAGATTTAATTTGTTCCTCTGTTTTGTACGTGTAGAATTTCAAATTTGTCATCAAAAAGATGATTGGGTTCTATTAAATGATTATTATAAGCTGAATCGGTTTTGTTTTTTAAATAACTTCTGTTTTGCTCTGAAATCAGAACTTCGAAAGAACGACCTGTTTGATCTAACATGTAGGCTGAAAAGTTTTTGGTCTTGCTACTTAAAAAACATGTTTCTTGCAAAATTCGACTTGATTCATCAACATAGTCTTCTTCAAGGGGGATATAATCAGCCCAACGCTTTACTAACATCTCTATTCCTTTCTTGTAGAAGAATTTGTCTTTGTCTTCAAAACAGGCCTCAGTTTCGGCGATAATTTCTTTATTGAAGCCAAATCTCTTTTTCGCGAGCATTTTTTGAGGTCTGCGAATAAATAATAGTCGCTGGGGACCAAATCTGGAGAATACGGTGGATGAGGAAGCAATGAACTTTAATTTATGCAATTTTAAATATATAATAAAAGACTGGTTTATTTAAATTGCGATGACGCGTTTCGCTTTCGATGCAGCTTCTTCAGATCTACATTTTACACTGTCAAGTTAAGTTTAATGTTCACAATTTTATGTAATTTCTTAATTATAATATTACACCTAATTTAAATTACATTCATAGTATTGGAAAACCCACACAGATTTGGAATTAGGAAAATAAATTCACTAATGGTGAATTGCTTAAATCTACCTATTCGTTGAGTAAAGTACCTGTAGTCCTTAATCGATTTATTTGCATTGTCTCTAAAAGGTTTAGTTTTAAACCTTTTTGTTGGGTGTGTACAATTTTGAAATTCTTGTGAAATGTGTGATTTTCTGTTAAAAGATAATTAGCATATGTTGAATTAGATTTTCTATGGATGAAACTTCTTTCGTGTTCTGTAATTCTTTCTATAAATGTACGTCCAGTTTGTCCTATGTATGTTTTAAGACATGACCCACATGTTAATTGATAAACCCCTGATTTATTGTCTTTATTGATTTGTGGTTTGTAGTTTTTAAAATATTTCCCTATAGTATTGTTAGTCTTGTAAGCTATGTTGATATTTGTATCGATACCAGACGATATAATGGTATGCTTTACAGGTACGGACAGACAATTAACTCACTTTTTACAGTATATTAATTCTTTACATAGAAATATCAGTTTTTTACAATGGAAGAACAAGTCGAAGGGAAAATTAACTTCCTAGACTTAACAATCAGTAAAAACATGAATTTTCAATATATCACAAACCTTGCCATACAGATACTACAATTCACAATAGTTCTCACCACCCTAACCATCATAAACTCGCACTAACTAATATCCCCTTATCAGAGGAAAATTTTACTAAAGAATTAAACTACATAAAACAAGTAGCCGTTAACAACGGTTATTCGGTTACTTTAATCAATAATATCGTTAGGAAAAAACTTAGAAACAAGGCAATCTCAGAAATATACCCACGTTTTAAGGACAGAAATACCACATTTAAATGCTTAATCTATTTCGGCAAACCAACGGAAAAATTGGGGAAATTTTTAAATCAAAAAAATATCAACATAGCTTACAAGACTAACAATAGTATAGGGAAATATCTTAAAAACTACAAACCACAAATCAATTAAGACAATAAATTAGGGGTTTATCAATTAACATGTGGGTCATGTCCTAAAACATACATTGGACAAACTGGACGTACATTTATACAAAGAATTACAGAACACGAAAAAAGTTTCATCCATAGAAAATCTAATTCAACATATGCTAATCATCTTTTAACAGAAAATCACACATTTAACAAGAATTTCAAAATTTTACACATCCAACAAAAAGGTTTAAAACTAAACCTTTGAGAGACGATGCAAATAAATCGATTAAGGACTACAGATACTTTACTCAACGACCAGGTAGATTTAAGCAATTCACAATTATTGAATTTATTTTCCTAATTCCAAATATGTGTGGGTTTTCCAATACTATCAATGTAATTTAATTAGGTGTAATATTATAATTAAGAAATTACATAAAATTGTGAATATTAAACCTAACTTGACAGTGTAAAATGTAGATCTGCAGAAGCTACATCGACAGCGAAACGCGTCATCGCAATTTAAATAAACCAGTGGAAACTGACTAAAAACTTTTATTATATAATTTATAATGAATTTCCATCAAGTAGCAGCTACAACCATCCAAAATCATGCAGTTTTTCCATTGTAACCATTGACTTGTGAGACAGTACATTGTCTTGATGAAAGAGCACTTTTTTCTTGTTCATTTAGGGCCGTTTCCTTGCGATTTCTGCCTTCAAACGCACCAATAACTTCTCGGCATAGTTGATGAAAATTATTTCATGCGCATCCCAAAATACGGAGGCCAAAACCCTCTCAGGCGACTGTGTCTCTCGCGATTTTCACTGACTAACTGCTGATTTGATTCCTGTATGTAGTGGTGGATCCATGTTTTATCTATTGCGCTTAAACAAGTCCAAACGGCGCTCAGAATCATCAACACGTTGTTATTTTTGGTCCACTGTGAGCAAATGCGGTGCCTATTTCGAACAGAGCTTTCCCATGCCAAATATTCATTCAAAATATAACCGAGGCGTTGTTTTGATATCTTTAGGGAGTCGGCTAACTCAAGCAATTTCACTTTACGGTCATCCAAAACAATTTTGTCGATTTTTTTTATGTTTTCCGGTGTAACCAACTCATTTGGGCGTCCAGAGCATTCAGCATCATTTGTGTCTGTACGAGCGCATTTAATTTCACCATACCAGTAAACGATGAGTGATTTTCCAGGGACAGAGTCCCCGTAACACTTATCAAGCCATTGCTTTGCTTGGACGGTATTTTTTCCCATCAAAAAACAGTGTTTAAGCAACACACGAAATTCGATTTTTTTCCATTGTTTTGAAAATATCAAAAGTAGTGTCACTAAAACCACTGTAACTTGTAAACCAATCGTCGAAATATCATGAAATTTTGACACGTATCGTTTGAAGGTTGGTACTTCCTAAAAATCATATGGATTTATTGAAAAGGGCGACATCTATTTGTTAGACCAAAAACTTTTCAGCCTACGTGTTATGTAACTTTTAGGACAAGAACCACAATTTTTTTTATCGTTCACCTGCCTGAGTAGGGATTCCCTTTTCCCATATCCCAAAGATATCGGCGGGATGTCGTAATACCCGAGAACGTTGTCCAAGTACCGAAACATTTTTGTATTTCACAGCACCTTTTAGACCACGAGGTAGTGTTACCACAGACGTTATTGCATTTCCACAAACAACTACTGCCTATGTACGTGGCCAGGCCAAATATACTTAAATAATTTAATAAATAAGTATATCGACCTGCGGGATTGAACCCTCAGCCTTCTGCACCGTAAGCAAAATACTAAGCCACGAAGCCACTGGCCGCTACCAATTTAACTGATACACTCCATATTTTGTTGTTCTATTTTGTTTTCCTTTTGCATTTTTAATAAATTTTTCCAATGAGTTGTTTGCTCTAAAAGCTATTGTAACATTCATTTTTTCCTAGATTTTAAGACCATGTAATGTTACTGATTTTTCACTTCAAATTGTACTTATTTTCATTTTTGTATCGAACGGTATATTAAACAGAGATTCCAAGACGTTCGGTATATACTGTGCAGTGCGGGTTCCTGACCGAACCTACCGCCACGCCGCGATTGGTGAAAAGTGTGTATCCGCTGTTTTAGTTCCGGCGTCGCCATATTACCGGAGAGTTTGGATGGTTTATTTAAGGGCCTGAAGACCGACTGTGGAGGCGGTTTTTTTCCATCTAGCCGCAGCCGGGCTATTTTCCATCTAGCCGCTGAGTAGGCTTAGTACCATCTAGCCGACAGGCTAATTTTCATCAGAGCCGACAAGTAGGCTTCCTTCGACTGAGCTACAAAAGCAAAGCTCAGAACAACCATCATGCGAACTAAGTAAAAGTACCAGTTTCTTAACTAAAAGCCGTAGTGGGTTTTCAAAGTGTTAGCTAGAAAAGTGTGAAATCGGTCGAATGCCATCAAAGCAGGAACAAGAACCGTAAGTTACCAAAACTTCCTTCAATAGACTTATTTCAGAGTAGTGCCTTAACCGCAATCTAAAAACAGACTAAAAAGTGAAGTGTAAAGCACTATTTATTCGTCTTCGGGGGTTATCATATTTCAGGATTTAAATGTAATAACTACTAGTTAGGCTAGAATTTTTTTTGTAGAACTGCAAAGGTTGGAACTTTTTATTTTAAAAAAAAACATGAATAAATTCTTTTTTTTGTTGATTAAAGCTAGTGTCTCACTGAATACCTACCCTACTTTTCAGGACAAGAACGGCTGTACCAAACTGATTTTTTTTTATTTACCAACAATACATTCTTTCAGTATTTTTCCATTTTTTTAGCTGAAGTTAGATCCTTACTATTTTAAAATGGATGGTGCCCAAAATTTGTACAGCTAAAGCTTTTTAAAAATAGAAAATAATTCCAAAAAGACGTAAGACAATTATCTCTTACCCATATCCCTCTACCAAGGAAAACTGAGCTAGTGTTTCTTTAATTTCTTTAGTCCTTTTAAAATCAGGTTTCACTCAATTTATTATCAGAAATTAAAGCGGGGCTGCAAGAAAATTGTGCTCAAGCTTGGGGCATCCAATATTCAAACGGTACAAAATGACACCACAACGTGCGGGCAAGTTCCAATGTTACAAAATTGCGCTCAAGCGTGGGACAAACAACTTCTCACAGGGTACAAAAAAAGATGCCTCAAACTGAGGACAATTTAACAGGTTACACTATGTTAATCTTATATTTATTTAATTGGTTCTTAATTTTTTTACTAAAATAGGTTAAGACTTGATATTTTTTATCCATATCTTCTTCCTTTGGGTATACTGAAGAAATAGCTTTATTTTTTAATTTTTTTGTTCAGTATCGAATCTATTTTTTAAAAATTTGAACTTGACAAAATCAGTCTTTTATTACATCTATAATATATATATATATATATATATATATATATATATATATATATATATATATATATATATATATAAAATGCAACGTTTCTCTGTCTATCTGTCTGCCTGTTTGTCTGTCTACCCGTTAGAGTGCTTATCACTGGAGAACCACTTATCCGATTTACTTACTTTTATTTAAAAACATACATATATTCTCTGGCCAGGTTATAGGCTATATTTTATTACGATAAGTAGCATAAGGAATGAGCAGTGACGATAATAGTGAATGAAGTCGGAAAAAAAGTTTGCCGCTAGCGCGTTCCTTTGCAATACACAGCCTAAACCATTAAATATGGAACAATATTATGTAGCAGAGAATATCTATAATCTATAATATATATGAAATGCAATGTCTGTGTCTGTCTGTTTGTCCATTAGTACGTTTATCACGCGAGAACCACTTATCCGATATACGTAATTTTTTAAATTCATACATATGTTCTCCGACCAGGTTATAGATATATATTAAAATCAAATTAGCTCTTAGGCTTCTTCGCCTAACTGATGAGACCCGGAAAGGTCGAAAGACGAACCGAAGTCGAAACAAGCACCAAACAAAACAGGTTTTTGAAACCAAAGATTACCTTTACTGGGTTTTGGATTCATTGACTTTTGCTTTTGAACAAAAGGGTCAGACGCGCCACGAAGTTTGTGGAGATTTGCGAAATCCCAAAAGTTCTTTTGCTTTTGTCATGAACCCACAGCTAGTAAACTGGGATTCGGGTTTTCACCTTAACCCAACGATACCAAAGGAACGAAGTGATCGAACCCGTTCTGGTATTAATTATTAGGTGGATTTTGGATGCTTTCGACCTTTCCGGGTCTCATCAGTTAGGCGAAGAAGCCTAAGAGCTAATTTGATTTTAATTTAAATCTTGTTGGTTCAAGAAGTAGTTTGCAAATGAGGAGAGCGAAGTTTGCTCAAATTTGCCAAAGGAACAAAGGTTGTACCAGTTCTGGCATTCTCAGCATTCTACAAATTCTTTGATTGACGATCTTTTGTCGCAAGACTTTTGATCAAACTCAATCTTTTGAACATTTTATAGATATATATTTTATTACATTTATGATATATATATATATATATATATATATATATATATATATATATATATATATATATATATATATATATATATTTTAAACGATTTTTTCTTTAACCCTCTTTTTATATATATGTATGGTAATGATTTTTTCTTGGCTTTAAGGCTATGTGAATTAAACTTCATTTTACATGTATGTTAACGTTTCGATCAACCTAGTGATCTTTTTCAAAACATTTAATTTCATTAATACATCGAGTAACAATGTCAATATGTATCGAGTACCCTAAAAAACCGAACCATGATTACCCATGCAATAACAATGTTATAATTTGGCTTACCTTAGGATGTAGAATTTGAAAGATTTTTATTTTCTTGTCAATAATTAAAACATTCAAAGAGTTATATACACAACACACTTTTTACATTTTAAAAACTCTGCACACATTTAAAAAATTATTAAAACGGTGTTACTTTATCATTATACTTTAAAGAACTGAAAAATATATTCGATTCAAATTGTAAATTTCTTTTTTGTCGTTTATGGCGTTTTGGTTTTTATAGATAAGGATGGATTCTAATATTTCTCTTTTTTTAGTATGATTTTCGGAACTTAAAATTTTTGTGCTTTCGTAATTAAATGTGTGTTTCTTTTCCTTTTCATGTTTATGTAATGAAGTTGCGTTGTTTTTATCGTACTTGTGGCCTTTTATACGGTTTTCCAAATATTGACTGGTTTGTCCAATGCATATTCCACTACAATCATTACGTGGGATTTCGTAAACAATGTTACTTTTTTTGTTTTTTGGTGTTGGTGTTTTTAATTTTGGAAAGTTTTTACTAAGGAGGTTATACAATATATTTCACCCGAAAGAGCCAAAACATTAAAAATCAGAAATGCTATTCCCCCAAAAATGTATGGCCTCCCAAAACTACATAAAGAAAATAAACCCCTAAGACCAATAATTTCGTGTGTTCAATACCCATTTAATAGTTTATCCAAATATTTAAAAACATTCTTAATAATGTAATTTATAAAAATAATTACTCATTCCAATTCAAAGAAAAACTAATAAATGTGGAACTCCCAGATGATTACATACTAATCTCACTGGATGTAATATCATTGTATGGTATACCATTGAACCTAGCAAGCAATATCATCAAAAAAAACCGGTCAAGTGCAAGTTGAACTTGCACAATTAGTGTTCCGTACGTTGATTGTTTTTAAAATAAAAATTTTTGTTAGGGTGGTATAAAATGATCAGTGACTTCACAAAACACACCCCAAATGAGTTTTCAACAAAGTTTGTTTCCAATCTTTACTGAAAACTGGTGACCTTGAAATTTTTTTTTTTTTTTTTTTATATACCAAATAAATTATTAAAGGTAATGCACTCGTGATAATTTTCGTTCAATCTATACCCCGTGGAGAATATTCCAGAATTTTTTCAAAATTTTTTGATCAGTACTTTTCGAGATAAGGTAGGGGACAGCGATTTTTTAAAAGTAATACGAAGAAAAGTGTGCGCAAGTATTACATTATATATATATATATTTTTTACTCGTGTTTTCACAAGCTTTCATTTGACACCACACTCGATGACCTACTAAAAAATTTTTTTTTTCAATTCCGATTTCACCCCTCAAAACAAACCCCTTAAGTCAAAATTTATGTTACGGTGGTAAAAAATGATTAGTGACTTCACAAAACACACCCCAAATGAGTTTTCAACAAAGTTTGTTTCCAATCTTTACTGAAATCTGATGACCTTGAAATTTTTGTTTTTTTTTATATACCATATAAATTATTAAAGATAATGCACTCGTGATAATTTTCGTTCAATCTACACTCCGTGGAGAATATTCCAGAATTTTTTCGAAATTTTTTGATAAGTAGTTTTCGAGATAAGGCCCGGGACAGCCATTTTTCGCGAATTTTTAAAAATAATACAAAGAAAAGTGCGCGCAAGTGTAATATTATATATATATTTTTTACTCGTGTTTTCACAAGCTTTCATTTGACACCACACTCGATGACCTAGTAAAAAAATTTTTTTTTCACTTCCGACTTCACCCCCCAAAACTAACCCCTTAATTCAAAATTTAATTCTCAACACTACATGGCTCTGATGAGGCCATCAATTCCTATATTATTACCAAATTTCACCTTTCTATGTCAAATAGTTTCGGAGAAAATCGGGTGTGACAGACAGACAGACAGACAGACAGACAGACAGACAGACAGACACCGAAGTGATCTTATAAGTGTTCCGTACGGAACACTAAAAAATGAAACGAGATCAAACTATTTACAGATATACCAATAAATGCTTTTGTTGAGACAGTCGAACTGGTTCTGAACTCAACGTACTTTCAATACGAAGATATAAATTATTCCGTCAAATAAACGGTTGCGCAATGGGTTCCTCTATATCTAGCGTTATTGCGCAAATAGTGATGGAAGACCTAGAATCTGAAATTATCTCAAATATAAAATTTGAAATTCCATTTTTTTCTTCAGGTATGTTGACGATTGCATAACAGCCATTCCAAAAGACCAAGTAAATTATTTCCTAAATAAATTTAATAATTATCACCAAAGAATACAATTTACAGTAGAAGTAGAACAGAACGATAAAATAAATTATCTCGATTTAACGTTATTTCACATAAATAAAAACATAAAAACTTCTTGGTATACAAAAAAAACATGGTCATCAAGATACTTAAATTATAGTTCTAACCATCCGCTAAAACATAGGAAATCGGTCGTAATAGGATTGGCAGACCGTGCAATCTCCTTATCAGATCCAGAATATCGAGAAGATGCAATAAACAAAGCCAAAAACGCTTTAATTTTAAACAAATACCCGTTATCACTAATCAAAAAGATTTTAAAAAGCGCATTCACAAATTTTACAATTCTACCGAAACAGTAGACCACAAACAAAAAGACACTAAAAAATATATTGTTTTACCATATCTAAATGAATTCTCACATCAAACTGAAAAACTTTTCAAAAGATATAATTTCAACATCGCTCATAAAGCCTATAACTTCCTTAGTAACAACTTTTCAAAATTAAAAACACCAACACCAAAAAACAATAACCGGTTAAGTGCAAGTTGAACTTGCGCAATTAGTGTTCCGTACGTTGATTGCTTTTAAAATAAAAAAAACCGGTCTAGTGCAAGTTGAACTTGCACAATTAGTGTTCCGTACGTTGATTGTTTTTGAAATAAAAAGTTTTGTTAGGGTGGTATAAAATGATTAGTGACTTCACAAAACACACCCCAAATGAGTTTTCAACAAAGTTTGTTTCCAATCTTTACTGAAAACTGGTGACCTTGAAATATTTTTTTTTTTTTTTTATACCAGATAAATTATTAAAGGTAATGATAATTTTCGTTCAATCTATACCCCGTGGAGAATATTCCAGGGTTTTTTCAAAATTTTTTGATCAGTGCTTTTCGAGATAAGGTAGAGGACAGCGATTTTTCACGATTTTTTAAAAGTAATACGAAGAAAAGTGTGCGCAAGTATTACATTATATATATATTTTTTACTCGTGTTTTCACAAGCTTTCATTTGACACCACACTCGATGACCTAGTAAAAAAATTTTTTTTTCACTTCCGATTTCACCCCTCCAAACGAATCCCTTAAGTCAAAAATTTATGTTATGGTGATATAAAATGATCAGTGACTTCACAAAACACACCCCAAATAAGTTTTCAACAAAGTTTATTCCAATCTTTACTAAAAATTGATGACCTTGAAATTTCTGTTTTTTTTATATAACAGATAAATTATTACAGGTAATGCACTCGTGATAATTTTCGTTCAATCTACACCCCGTGGAGAATATTCCAGAATTTTTTCAAAATTTTTTGATAAGTACTTTCCGAGATAAGGCGGGGTGGACAGCGATTTTTCGCGATTTTTTAAAAATAATGCAAAGAAAAGTGAGCGCAAGTATTACATTATATATATATTTTTTACTCGTGTTTTTCACAAGCTTTCATTTGACACCACACTCGATTACCTAGTAAATTTTTTTTTTTTCATTTCCGATTTCACCCCCCAAAACTAACCCCTTAAGTCAAAATTTAATTTTCAAAACTACATGGCTCTGATGAGGCCATCAATTCCTATATTGCTACCAAATTTCAACTTTCTATGACAAGTAGTTTCGGAGAAAATCGGGTGTGACAGACGGACAGACGGACAGACAGACGGACAGACACCGAAGTGATCTTATAAGTGTTCCGTACGGAACACTAAAAATTTGTCACAGAGGTATAAAATGATCAGTGACTTCACAAAATACACCCCAAACGAGTTTTCAACAAAGTTTGTTTCCAATCTTTACTCAAATCTGATGACCTTGAAATTTTTGTTTTCTTTATATACCATATAAATTATTAAAGGTAATGCACTCGTGATAATTTTCGTTCAATCTACACCCCGTGGAGAATATTCCAGAATTTTTTTCGAAATTTTTTGATAAGTACTTTTCGAGATAAGGCCCAGGACAGCGATTTTTCGCGAATTTTTAAAAATAATACAAAGAAAAGTGCGCGCAAGTATAATATTATATATATATTTTTTACTCGTGTTTTCACAAGCTTTCATTTGACACCACACTCGATGACCTAGTAAAAAAAAATTTTTTCACTTCCGACTTCACCCCCCAAAACTAAACCCTTAAGTCAAAATTTAATTCTCAAAACCACATGGCTCTGATGAGGCCATCAATTCCTATATTATTACCAAATTTCACCTTTCTATGTCAAATAGTTTCGGAGAGAAAATCGGGTGTGACAGACAGACAGACAGACAGACAGACAGACGCCGAAGTGATCTTATAAGTGTTCCGTACGGAACACTAAAAAAAAGTAACATTGTTTACGAAATCCCATGTAATGATTGTAGTGGAATATACATTGGACAAACCAGTCAATATTTGGAAAACCGTATAAAAGGCCACAAGTACGATAAAAACAACGCAACTTCATTAAATAAACATGAAAAGGAAAAGAAACACACATTTAATTACGAAAGCACAAAAATTTTAAGTTCCGAAAATCATACTAAAAAAAGAGAAATATTAGAATCCATCCTTATCTACAAAAAACCAAAACGCCATAAACGACAAAAAAGAAATTTACAATCTGAATCGAATATATTTTTCAGTTCTTTAAAGTATAATGATAAAGTAACACCGTTTTAATAATTTTAATAATTTTTAAATGTGTGCGGAGTTTTAAAATGTAAGTGTGTTGTGTATATAACTCTTGGAATGTTTTAATTATTGACAAGAAATTAAAAATCTTTCAAATTCTACATCCTGAGGTAAGCCAAATTATAACATTGTTATTGCATGGGTAATCATGGTTTGGTTTTTTAGGGTACTCGATACATATTGACATTATTACTCGATGTATTAATGAAATTAAATGTTTTGAAAAAGATCACTAGGTTGATCGAAACGTTAACATACATGTAAAATTTAGTTAGAAGTTTTAATTCACATAACCTTACAGCCAAGAAAAATCATTACCATATATATATATATATATATATATATATATATATATATATATATATATATATATATATATATATATATATATGTAAAATGTATCGTATCTCTGTCTGTCTGTCTGTACGTTAGTGTGCTTATCACTGGAGAACCACTTATCCGATTTACGTACTTTTTTTTTGAAACATACATATGTTCTCTGGCCAGATTATCTATAATATTATATCTATAATATATATAAAATGCAACGTCTCTCTGACTGTCTGTCTACCTGTCTCTCTGCCTGTCTGTCTCTCTGCATGTCTGTCTGTCTGTTCGTTAGTACGCTTATCACTGAAGAACCACTTATCCGATTTACGTGCTTTTTTTTTAAAACATACATATGTTGTTTGGAGAGGTTATCTATCTTTAATATATATAAAATGCAACGTCTCCCTGTCTGTCTATCTGTCTCTCTGGCCAAGTTATAGGACATATTTTACTGCGTTAGATAACATAAGCAGTGACGATAATAGTGAATCAAGTCGGAACAAAGGTTACCGTTAGGGCGTTCTCTTGCAATACACTGCCTAAACCATTAAATATGGAATAATATCATGTTGCAAAGAATATAATGTATATAAAATGCAACGTCTCTCTGTCTGTCCGATAGTGTGTTTATCACTTGAGAACCACTTATTCGATTTACTTGTTTTTATAAATTTATACATATGTTCTATATAATTCGATATATGCCTAGATAACGGGAGATAAGGTGAGATAATGGGACATAAGGAGAAATGATGGGAGATAAGCGGAGATAAGTCTAGATAATGGGAATTATGGTGAGATAATGGGAGATAAAGACAAATAATGGGAGATAAGAAGAAATATTGCGAGATAAGTCGAGATAGGCCTAGATAATGGGAGATAAGGAGAAATAATGAGAGATAAAGAGAAATAATGGAAGATGAGCAAAGATAAGCCTAGATAATGGAAATTATGGAGAGATAATGGGAGACAAGGAAAAATAATGGGAGATAAGGGGAAATAATGGCAGATATTTTATTACGTTAGGTAACATAAGGAATAAGTAGTAACGATAGTAATGAATCAAGTCCACGCGAGCAGAGCCGCGGGCACAGCTAGTTCGTTATACATTTTCATCAAGTAACAGCCACAACAATTCAAAGGTTATGTGAAATAGGTTATGACAGTAGGTTTTGTGGCTGGGAAATTTTTATTTAAATCCAGTCTAATATTTTAAAAAATTTATATGTCAAGCAGTCCCTCTTCATACATAAAATTAATATATTTTACGCTTTCCAGTTTTCTGTAATCCCTTCATCGTAAAATCAACACAGTAAATAAATCTTGTCGAAAGTAGGAGGAAAAATATGATATTTTCGTGTTTTTCAACCCTCAAGGGATTATATGGTATACGGATATTTATTGAGCAATGGATAAAAAATAGTGCAACTTTTGTTGAATTTATTATTTAACTTTTCCGAAGGGCACATGCTATTTTAAACCAATTGGTGAAATCCTAAAATAAATGATCGTTACTCAGTTTATTCAAAGTTTGATTTTATTTATAGGGACATCACATGCGCTATCGGGAAATTCTTTAGTTTTTCTTCTTAATAAAGAAAGTTGAAATACAAAAATCAGCATGCTGCAGAAGCGTGACTTTAGTAAATCATACTAGTAATTTTTAATCCTACCATATATTTTTGGAGAACCTGATTGATAGTCTTTTCCACAACCTTACCAATAATACTAAAGTAATGTATTCTATGGCATGATATTTTTGTATTTTTTATAATCAAAGACGAAATATTTCTTCACTCGTCGAAAATCTACAAGAACTCGTGTTATTTCAGTTTAGTAGTGCGCAACATGAAACTGCATTTATTGACAGAGACAAATAAGTCATACAATATATAGGTATAATAAAAATAGCACTTCCCATACAAGAGACCGCACTTGATTAATTATATATATGTTACATACATACATCTATAATATATATAAAATGCAACGTCTCTCTGTCTGTCCGTTAGTGCGCTTGTCACTGGAGAACCACTTATTCGATTTACGAACTTTTTTTTTTAAACAAACATATGTTCTCTGGCCAGGTTATAGGCTATATTTTATTACGATAGGTAAGGTAGCATAAGGAGTGACGATAATAGTGAGTGAAATCGGGAAAAAGTTTGCGGCTAGCGCGTTCCCTTGCGATACACCGTCTAAACCATTAAATATGGAACAATATTATGTGGCAGAGAATATCTATAATCTATAATATATATAAAATGCAATGTCTCTCTGTCTGTCTATCTGTCCATTAGTGCGTTTATCACGCGCGAACCACTTATCCAATTTACATGTCTTCTTTTAAATTCATACATATATTTTTTGGCCGGGTTATATAACAATAATAATAATAATCTATATCTATACTATATATGAAATGCAACGTCTCTCTGTCTGTCCGTTAGTGCGCTTATCACTGGAGAACCACTTATCCAATTTAGGTACTTTTTTAAAAAAAACATACATATGTTCTCTGGCCAGGTTATAGGCTATATTTTATTACGATAGGTAGCATAAGGAATGAACAGTGGCGATAATAGGGAATGAAGTCGGAAAAAGGTTTGTCGCTAGCGCGTTCTCTTGCAATACACAGCCTAAATCATTAAATATAGAACAATATTATGTAGCAGAGAATATCTATATTTTATAATATAAATAAAATGCAATGTCTCTCTGTCTGTCTGCCTGTCCATTAGTGTGTTTATCACGCGAGAACCACTTATCCGATTTACGTGCTTTTTTTAAAACATACATATGTTCTCTAGCCAGGTTATAGGCTATATTTTATTACGATAGGTAAGGTAGCATAAGGAGTGACGATAATAGTAAGTGAAATCGGGAAAAAGTTTGCGGCTAGCGCGTTCCCTTGCGATACACCGTCTAAACCATTAAATATGGAACAATATTATGTGGCAGAGAATATCTATAATCTATAATATATATAAAATGCAATGTCTCTCTGTCTGTCTATCTGTCCATTAGTGCGTTTATCACGCGCGAACCACTTATCCAATTTACATGTCTTCTTTTAAATTCATACATATATTTTTTGGCCGGGTTATATAACAATAATAATAATAATCTATATCTATATTATATATGAAATGCAACGTCTCTCTGTCTGTCCGTTAGTGCGCTTATCCCTCGAGAACCACTTATCCGATTTACGTGGTTTTTTAACTTCATACATATGTTCTCTGACCAGCATATAGATATATATTTTATTACATCTATAATATATATATAAAATGCAACGTATTTCTATCTGTCGTCTGTCTGTCTGTCCGTTAGTGCGCTTATCACTGGAGAACCACTTATCCAATTTAGGTACTTTTTTTAAAAAAACATACATATGTTCTCTGGCCAGGTTATAGGCTATATTTTATTACGATAGGTAGCATAAGGAATGAACAGTGGCGATAATAGTGAATGAAGTCGGAAAAAAGTTTGTCGCTAGCGCGTTCTCTTGCAATACACAGCCTAAATCATTAAATATAGAACAATATTATGTAGCAGAGAATATCTATATTTTATAATATAAATAAAATGCAATGTCTCTCTGTCTGTCGGCCTGTCCATTAGTGTGTTTATCACGCGAGAACCACTTATCCGATTTACGTGCTTTTTTTAAAACATACATATGTTCTCTGGCCAGGTTATCTATCTATAATATATATAAAATGCAACGTCTTTCTGTCGGTCTGTCTGTCCGTTAGTTCGTTACGTACTTTTTTTTTTTTTAAACATACATATATTCTCTGGCCAGGTTATACGATATATTTTATTGCGTTAGGTAACATAAAGAATAAGCAGTGAGGACAATAGTGAATCAAGTCGGAAAAAAGGTTACCGTTTACGCGTTCTCTTGCATTACACTGCCTAAAACATTAAATATGGAACAATATCATGTTGCAAAGAATATAATAAATATAAAATGCAACGTCTCTCTGCCTGTCTGTCTGTCCGTTAGTGCGTTTATCACTTGAGAACCCCTTATCCGATTTACGTGTTTTTATAAATTTATATATATGATATGTTCTATATAATTCGATATAAGCCTAGATAATGGGAGATAAGGTGAGATAATGGGAGAAAAGTATAAATATTGGGAGATAAGGAGAAATAATGGGATATAAGCAGAGCTAAGTCTAAGTAATGGGAGTTATGGTGAGATAATGGGAGATAAGGAGAAATAATGGGAGGTAAGGAGAAATATTGCGAGATAAGCCTAGATGAAGGGAGATAAGTATAAATAATGGGAGATAAGAAGAAATAATGGGGAGATAAGCAGATATAAGTCTAAGTAATGGGAGTTATGGTGAGATATTGGGAGATAAGGAGAAATAATGAGAGATAAGGAGAAATATTGCGAGATAAGTCGAGATAAGCCTAGATAATGGGAGATAAGGTGAGATAATGGGAGATAAGGAGAAATAATGGGAGATAAGGAGAAATAATGAGAGATGAGCAGAGATAAGCCTAGATAATGGAAATTATGTAGAGATAATGGGAGATAAGGAGAAATAATGGGAGATAAGGGGAAAAATGGCAGATATTTTATTACGTTAGGTAACATAAGGAATAAATAGTGACGATAATAGTGAATTAAGTCCATGCGAGAGGAGCCGCGGGCACGACTAGTACAATTATATATACAACATAGAAAAATTAATTATAGCTTGGCTGCCATAGGAACTGAAATGTTAGCAAACCTCAACTTAACAAAGACCTGGAAGAAAGTGACAGTAACCAAGTAGAATTTAAAGCTATAAAAACCCAAGTGACAGTTTTCTCTAAGAAAGTTAACGAAACAGGTATGACGGGGTACTCTGTTCCTCTAGAATAGTCCAGCAATTTGCTGGGCGTTAATTTGAGAGCAAATACAGTCAGTCCAAAAAGTCTCCATACAACACCTACTTTCTATACTATTTTTTTGTTATGTTTAACTAATTAATTGGAACTATGAGAAAAACATGTTTAAATTAATATTTGAAATTTAACTAACGAGAATTAGTATTAAAAACAACTACGGAACTTTTTATTTAGAAGTCACATCATTGTTATAAAAATGTAAGCAAAATTAATGTCAAGAAAGTCTCCACACACTCAAGAACTGCATTGAAAAAAACACGTATAATCAGTCGCATTTTATCAAGTTATCTATTGCTCGCTAAATTGAAAACAAATGAATAATTTTCGGCCATACTTTATAATCTGTCACTTGTTGCTAGTAATTTTGCAGTGGGTTTTCAAAGAAGTATTAAATAGCTGGCCAATTGCAAGTTGGACTTGCGCAATTAGTGTTCCGTACGTTGATTGCTTTTAAAATAAAAATTTTTGTTACGAAAGTATAAAATGATCAGTGACTTCACAAAACACATCCCAAATGAGTTCTCAACAAAGTTTTTCTCCGATCTTTAGTGAAAACTAATGACCTAAAAAATTTTTGTTTCTTTATATACCAGATAAATTATTAAAGTTAATGTACTCGTGATAATTTTCGTTCAATCTACACCCTGTAGAAAATATTTCAGAGTTTTTTCAAAATTTTTTGATTAGTACTTTTCGAGATAAGGCGGGTGGACAGCGATTTTTCACACTTTTTTAAAAATAATGGTTGAGTTTCGAATCGCGACGTATGTACATGTGAATCGAACGCCCGGCAATAGTCAACTCGTTCAACGAGCATTATTACGGTAGTGTTCCGATCTATTTAATTATTTTGTCGATTGCAAACGAGAAGGACTAGAACAAAAGCAGAGTGTATTGTTAGATTAAGACAATAAGGAAAAAAATTGAAGATTTATGAGAATAATTTTGCGAAATTGTATGAAGCTAATGAAACGATAAGCGACGACCTTGATCATTTTACTGTGTACAGTGATAAGAAAAATAAACAACAATTTTTTTCTTTTTCTCCCGTGTTTGAAAATGGAATATATGAGGAACATACGTAAAGTTTTTATAACAGAAAGAACAATGGATAACGATGATTATACCTCAGGAGACTCGAAAAGAAGAAGAGTCGAAGAAAAAGAAGAGCCAATGGGATTATTCGAGAACAGTAAAAAACTGATGAAAACTCCACAGAAAGAGAAAAACGAAAGAGTAGATAAGATAGACAATTCGATAGAAATGATCAGAGAGCTAATGTCAGATATAAAGGATATAAAACAAGATCAGAAGAGATACCAACAAGAGTTGAAGGAGCTAAGAAAGGAAAAGTATTGAAAGAGGAAAATAAGATAATTATAGAAAACATGATAAGTATGGATTTAAAGATGAGTAGACTGGAAAAAGACAACGTAAGGAATAATATTGTAATATCGGGAATGAGATTTGATGCGAATAGCCACCCAGATCTGAAAATAGGTGTGGAACATTTTATGGAGAGGAGTATGGACACAAAAGTACAGATTAACAGGTTGACTGCCGACCACTCCGATTGGAGTGCGTCGGGTCTCTTCGCCAACGCCGTCTACTCCGATCGGAGTTCGACATGCGTTCTTACGAAACGTTTTAGTATTCCATCGGCGTTGTATATGAAACGTGTTTCTAGTGGTGGCGTTGCTTAAAAACCCAAGTTCTAACAGGTGCTTAAGTGGTTCCGCGGATTTGGTTTGGTTGTAATCTGCCGTACAATATGGACAATCAACCTGGGCCTTCTGGTATTAAAAAAAAGACATTATAGTGATGAAAAAAAGGTATATGATAAGAAAAAGAAGCTAACTGACACTGAATTATTGCAGCTATTGGAAGAAAGCGGAGGTAGTAGTGACGAACATTACGTACCAGACACAGACGATAGTGATGTAAATTCAAGCTCCGAGTCCGAAGAAGAGAATTTTATAGACCCTATTCGGCCACATCAAACACTTCTTAGCCTTGATGAGATAAAATGGAATGACACAGGTGCGTTTAAAAACAAATTTTGTTCCAGAAAACCCAGGAATTATTGGTGCAAATTCCAGGACAGGGTGCACCTATCGATTTTTTCGAAATGATCATTGATGATGATTTTTTACAAACTATTGTAGAACGAACGAACTCTTACGCAGTCGAGGTTTTGCTGCGCCCAGAAACAAGTACAAAATTATGTATTACTAATTTTAAAGATCTTACTCTTGACGAACTAAAAATTTTTTTGGCCCTGTTACTTCACACTGGCACAATATCCTTGAGCCGTCTTAACGATTATTGGAAAACTGATCCGCTATTTAATCTACCTGTTTTTAGAAAATATATGTCAAGGAATAGATTTTTGCTTATCTTGAGGTGTTTGCATTTTACATCTCCAGATATGGATCTGGCAGATCGGCTAGGAAAGATTAGATTTGTGGCAGATTTTTTTAACAACAAGATGGGAGAAATTTACTATCCTGGAAGAGAGTTGTCTTTGGATGAAGCTATGGTACTTTATCGGGGTCGTCTCCAGTTTAAACAGTATATCAAGAATAAGCGTCATAAGTATGGTATGAAGTTATACATGCTGACAGAGCCTAATGGACTTATTTTGAAATTTCGTGTCTACGAAGGTGCGACAGATGTTTATGGTGGCAGCGGACATACTGAAAAGATTGTTTTACATTTATTGGAGGAAAAATTGGGTGTGGGACATGCTATTTATCTAGACAATTTTTACAATAGTGTTAATTTAGCTAGGAAATTACTTCAACAAAATACATACTGCACTGGTACGCTGAGAGCTGAGAGGAAAGATAATCCGAAAGAGGTAATGAGTGCAAACTTAAAACGTGGTGAGAATAAATCTATGTTTTGCAATGGAGTGCATGTCGGAAAATGGCGCGATAAACGCAATGTTCAATACATTTCAACAGAATTTGGAAGCGAAATGGGCATTTTTAAAAACAAAAGAAATCAAGAATCTGAAAAACCTTCCGCAATCATTGGATATAATGCTTTTATGTCCGGTATAGATAGACAGGCTCAAATGATGGCTTATTATCCTTGCAGCCGTAAAACCATTCGGTGGTACAAAAAGTTATTCATGCATGTGCTGCAAATGAGCATGATAAACGCCTATTTTTTGTACAATAAATATTCGCGGTCTGACCAGTTACGATTATATGACTTCCGATTGGATGTCATAAGAAATTTACTAGCCAGAGGACCAATTACTAATTTGCCGCAAATTCCTCCAGGCCAAATAAATGTCCACAGCATTAGCAAAGTAGAAAAAATTGTTAGTGAAAAAAAAGAAACTAAAGAAACAAAGCGGGGGTAAGCAGAAAGGAATGCAAAGAATGCAGGAAAAATAAAATAAGAAAGCAAACAGTGTATGAATGCAAAATGTGCCCTGGACAACCAGGTTTTTGCCTTAATTGCTTTGAGGATTACCATAAAAATGTACAAAAATGATTTAGAAATAAATGTTTTGAGTTCATGAGTTCGATTTATTATTTCTTTACTTATTTAATTGGACACTCCGATCGGAGTGTTCGGCATCTAGTAAAAATTTTCACTTGCAATGCCGATTACTCCGATCGGAGTGAAATTTTTTTTTTCTAATATTTTGAATGGCACATAAAAAACACACATCCAAGACTCATTTTAATTCATATTTACCACAATAAAATAAAAATATTTGGAAAAATCTTACCGGCGTCAACCACAAACTCAAAAATATAGATCGGCAGTCAACCTGTTAAAGATGTGATAAAAATAGGAGCGACTATATACAAGATAGAATTTGAAAACACGGGAGATAAGGAAGCTGTAATGAAAAATAAAAACAAACTGAGAAACCTAAGAGAGAGAGTTCACATAAATAACGATTTAACAAAAGACGAACAGGAAATTCAAAAGAAATGGAAACATATAGCACAGAACGAGAGAAAGAATGGAAAAAGGGTGAAAATAGGATATCAAATAACCGGTCAAGTGCAAGTTGAACTTGCGCAATTAGTGTTCCGTACGTTGATTGCATTTAAAATAAAAAATTTTGTAACGGAAGTATGAAATGATCAGTGACTTCATAAAACACACCTCAAATGAGTTTTCAACAAAGTTTGTTACCAATCTTTACGGAAAATTGATGACCTTGAAATTTTTGTTGCTGCTGTAGGATGGGACAGATGTAAGGTTTTCGATGGAACAGATATAATGCATTGTTTTAAATGTCAGAGCTATAACCACAAAGCGTATGAATGTAAAAATGATAATATATGCTACAAATGCCATGGAAACCATAGAGGTAAAGAATGCAATAAAGAAACAATAATGAAATGTGTTAACTGCATGAAAGAGAATAAAAGACTAAAGTTGGGTCTTGATGTCCTGTCTTGTCCTGTGTATCAAAATAAATTAAATAATAAAAAGAGAAGGACGGGATGGTTAGCATAGCAACCAAAGCAGATGTATGGGATTTATACAAATATTCAAGGGTTGATTAATAACTTTAGTCAATTGGAAATATTAGCAGAAACAGAAAAAAAAAAAACCTGAATTCATAATTCTAACTGAAACGCACCAAACTGAAGAAATAGATGAAGGTGAAATTGAAATAGAACACTATGATCCCTATAGTACATTGTCGAACTCGTCTAGAACTGGTGGTATAATGGCCTATTTTAGGAAGCAAGCATCTATAATATATATAAAATGCAACGTCTCTCTGTCTGTCTGTCTGTCTGTCCGTTAGTGACCTTATCACTGGAGAACCACTTATCCGATTTACGTACTTTTTTTTTTTAAACATACATATGTTCTCTGGCCAGGTTATAGGCTATATTTTATTACGATAGCTAGCATAAGGAACGGGCAGTGACGTAAAATACTGAATGATGTCAGAAAAAAGTTTGCCGCTAACGCGTTGCCTTACAATACACCGCCTAAACCATTAAATATGGAACAATATTATGTAGCAGAGAATATCTATAATCGATAATCTATAATATATATAAAATGCAATGTCTCTCTGTCTGTCTGTCTGTCCATTAGTGCGTTTATCACGCGAAAACCACTTATCCGATTTGTGTGTCTTTTTTTAAATTCATACATGTATTCTTTGGCCAGGTTTCATAATAATAATAATAATCTATATCTATAATATATATAAAATGCAACGTCTCTCTGTATGTCTGTCTGTCCATTAGTGCGCTTATCCCTCGAGATCCACTTATCCGATTTACGTGATTTTTTAAATTCATACATATGTTCTCTGACCAGGTTATAGATATATATTTTATTACATCTATAATATATATAAAATGTATCGTATCTCTGTCTGTCTGTCTGTCTGTCCGTGTGTGCGCTTATCACTGGAGAACCACTTATCCGATTTACGTGCTTTTTTTTAAACATGCTAAACCATTAAATATGGAACAATATCATATAGCAAAGAATATCTATAATATATATAAAATGCTGTCTGTCTGCCCGTTAGTGCGCTTATCACTGGAGAACCACTTATCCGATTTACGTGCTTTTTTGTTAAACATACATATGTTCTCTGGCCAGGTTATAGGATATATTTTATTACGTTAGGTGACATAAGGAATAAGCAGTGACGATAATAGTGAATCAAGTCGGAGGGAGGTTTGCCGCTAGCGCGTTCTCTTGCAATACACTGCCTAAAGCATTAAATATGGAACAATATCATGTAGCAAAGAATATAATATTTATAAAATGCAACGTCTCTCTGTCTGTGTGTCTGTCCGTTAGTGCGCTTATCACTCGAGAACCCCTTATCCGATTTACGTGTTTTTTTTTTTAATTCATACATTTGTTCTCTGGCCAGGTTATCTATAATCTTCTATCTAGAAATATATATAAAATGCAACGTCTTTCTGTCTGTCTGTCTGTCCGTTAGTGCGCTTATCACTTGAGAACCACTTATCCGATTTACGTGTTTTTATAAATTTAAACATATGTTCTATATAATTCGATATAAGCCTAGATAATGGGAGATAAGGAGAAATAATGGGAGATAAGTCGAGATAAGGCTCGATAATGGGAGATAAGGTGAGATAATGGGAGATAAATATAAATAATGGGAGATAAGGAGAAATAATGGGAGATAGGTAGAAATAATGGGAGATAAGGAGAAATAATGAGAGATAAGGAGAAATAATGGGAGACGATCAGAGTTAACCCTAGATAATCGAAATTATGTAGAGATAATGGGAGATAAGGAAAAATATTGAGAGATAAGGTGAAATAATGGGAGATATTTTATTACGTTTGGTAAATTAAGGAATGAGAAGTAACGATAGTGGTGAATCAAGTCCACGCGAGCGGAGCCGCGGGCCCGGCTAGTTGGAAAATAAATAAAATTAAAGACGATATTAAGGATACAAAACATTGGATAAGTGCATACATGGCGATATATGAAAAAACATCATTAATAGTAATTATAGCATATAGATCACCAAGTGTTTCAAAATCAGAATTTTGTGATACATTTCAAGATTTTATAGAAGAAGTATGCGAAACAAACTGTGATATCTTAATTGCTGGAAGAATGATTTTTATGCCACCAAACTGGAAAGCATACTTAACGATAACGGTCTTCAGCAGGTAATGAACGAATATACTAGAATAACAATAAACTCAAAAACATTGATAGACTATATAATAACAAATAAAGAAACAATTAACGGAAAAAATAATATAAATAATAAAATAGCTGATCATAAATCTATTGATATTTTAATCGAGTGTGATACGAAGCAGCAAAACTATCATATTAAAGAAATAAGCCTTTTTAAGTACAACAAAAACAGATTCAAAAATGAATTAAGTGCAATATTAAGATGTGATGAAATTAATGATTTAAATGAATATGTTCACAATTTTGATGATTGTATCGAAAACGTAATAAAAAAATTTACTTTAAGAAAAAAATGTCTAAAAAAAGTTATATGGTTTAATAATGAGCTCAGAGCATTAAAACGAGAAAAAGTTCTTAAATACCAAAGAGCAATCTTAGAAAATACAAATGAGGCATGGAACAGTTATAAAACAATAAGAAATACGTATAAAGTCAAAATTGAAAAAGAAAAAAGTAATTATACTAATAATAAAATAAACAATGCAAATAACCAAAAAGAAATGTGGAATAAAATTAAAGAACTAGTCTTAAGAAAACCCAAAAGTGTGATAAAAACTGTGATATATAATCAAATAGAATATAAAGACAGTTTCCAAATAGCTGAAAATTTTAATACATATTTTGTAAATAGTATAAATGAAATAAGATGCTCCATCGAAGATATACAATACGAAAATGAAATACCTGAGATTGACACTAAATTCAAATTTCGTGCGGTAAATCTACAAGAACTGAAAACTATTTTTAAGAATATTAAGAAAAAACGAGACTATACAAAACTATCAAGTAACATAATTTTAGATAATTGGGGCATAACAGGAAATATTATACTGAATATTATAAATAAGTCACTAGAGACAGAGTTGTTTCCAAATAACTGGAAGGAATCAATGATATTTCCTATCCAAAAAGTAAAACATACATCAAAATGTGAAGAATACAGACTAATTAACACTTTAAAAATATGTGAAAAAGTTATTGAAAAAATAGTAAAAAATCAATTGGAAGAATACATGGAACAGCACAGACTACTATCAAATTTTCAATCAGGATTTAGAAAGAAATATTCATGTGAAACAGCAATCAATTATGTTATAAACAGATGGAAATGTAAAAAGATAAAAAATAAAATATTAGCAATTTTCTTTGACTTCAAAAGAGCATTTGAAACTATAGATAGGGATATTCTATTGAAAAAACTTACTAGATACGGTATTCAAGACACAGAGCTAAAATGGTTTCAGTCCTATCTGACAAATCGTAAACAATTCACAAATATCAATAACGAAATATCAAATGCGATAGATAATGATTTTGGAGTACCACAGGGCTCAATTTTGGGAGCTCTTCTCTTTGTAATATATATAAATGACATGGAAAATGTATTAAAAAAATGTGAAATTGTATTATATGCAGATGATTCATTAATTTTTACAGAAGCAGCAACAGAGCTCTTCTCTTTGTAATATATATAAATGACATGGAAAATGTATTAAAAAAATGTGAAATTGTATTATATGCAGATGATTCATTAATTTTTACAGAAGCAGCAACAGAGGAGATATGTCATGAAACTTTAAAAAATGATATGGATAACATTAACAAATGGTTAAAAATGAATAAGTTAAAATTAAATGAAAACAAGACAAAATTAATGGAAATTGATATGAACACTGACAGAGCATTCAAAATAAATAATGTAATAATAGAAAAAGTAAGTAATATAAAATACCTGGGTTTCGTCATAGACAGGGATTTGAACTTTAAAGAACATGTCGAATATATATGTAAAAAAATAGGGAAAAAAATCGGGTTTTTCAAACGTTTAAGAAGTAAAGTAACAATATTAACTGCAATAAATATATACAACACCATTATAAAACCTCATTTTGAATATGGATCAACTGTGTTATTCACATGCTGTTCAGACCAACAACAGGCAAGGCTACAAAAACTCCAGAACAAGGCTATGCGCTCTATTTTGAAATGCAATCGTTTCACATCAATAAGATATATGCTAGATGCACTGAAATGGCTAAATGTAAAGCAAAGACTGCAGCTAAATACAATATGTTTTATCCAGAAAATGAAAATGGGAAATGCACCGGAATACTTGATTGAACAAATAAGATATGTTGGGGATGTTCAACCGTACAGCCTGAGGAACGCATTAGATTTCAGACCGCAACGTGCAGATACCAGTGCAATGCAAAAATCTTTATTTTCAAAAGGCCTGAGCTTATACAATATGATGCCCAACAACATAAAGAGTGAAACAAATATAAATATGTTTAGAAAAGGAACAATAAATTTTGTAAAAAATATTAGTTTTTAATCAGAGTATGAAATTGTTTGTTAAATTTATTTTAAATGTAAAATTAAAAAGTATTGTGAATACTACTACTAAATAAATAATAATAATAATAATAATAAAAATTTTATATACCAGATAAATTATTAAAGATAATGCATTCGTGGTAATTTTCGTTCAATCTACACCCCTTGGAGAATATTCCAGAATTTTTTCAAAATTTTTTGAGAAGTACTTTCGATAACAAATAGTCTCGGAAAAAATCGGGTGTGACAGACAGACGGACAGACAGACACCGAAGTCATCTTATAGTGTTCCGCACGGAACACTAAAAATAAGCGAGAGAAATTATGAAATTCCATTTCAAGTTCGAAAGATCATAACTGATGTGTGGAAACATGGAAAACCGTACAGAAATATAGAAAAAATTGTTAAAAAGTCGCATGCTACTGTTCAGTACATTGTAAACCAGTATAAATCAACAGATTCTTATAAAATTCGACCACGCTGCGGTCGTCCCAAGAAACTAACTCCAAGTGAAGAGGCCTGTATTGTTAGACAAACAATTATAGACTCCAAGAAAAGTGTACTAAAATTAAAAGAAGTATGGGAACTCTTTTCGAAAAATGTTTGTTCAGAAACAGTGAGAAATTATTTACAAAGGGCAGGCTATAAGGAGTGCGCAGCCAGGAAGAAGCCATTAATTTCGGAAGCTAATCGCAAAAAGCGGTTAACTTTTGCTAGGGAATACGTTACTGAACCTCCTGAATTTTGGGAATCCGTAATCTTTAATGATGAAACTAAAATTAACCTTTTTGGGTCTGATAGCAGAACTAAAATTTGGAGAAAAAAAAATACCGCAATCGATATTAAAAACACTTGTTCCACAGTCAGACAAGGGGGTGGCAGTGTTCTGCTTTGAGGATGCATGCTGGAGGGGTTGAAACATTTTATTAACGGTGAACATGGATCAGCATGTTTATCTGAACATTTTGAGAGACAATTTAAGAGAAAGTGTCCAAAAATTATCACTCGAAAAAGATACATTTTCCAACAGGACAATGATCCGAAACATACCGCAAACTTGGTGCGAGAATGGATGATCCATAATGTGCGACAGCTACTTCATACACCTCCGCAATCACCTGACGTTAACCGTATCGAGCATTTCTGGGAGGAACTTAACGACGCGTTCGCATACATAATGTTTCAAATAGAGAAGAATTGAAAAACATAATATTGAACGAATGAGAGAACATGCCAGCAGAAGTTACTAGAAAGCTGGTTCCAAGCATAACAAAAAGATTAAAGGAGCACAGCGCAAAATAAAAAAATTTTCTAGGCATTTAAGTCACAGACATTTATTTATTTCTAATCAATATTTATGTAAAAGCGTGGTTCAACGCACCCAACCAAGACCTACAATTATTAAAATCTTTTGTGAAATACAGACAAATTGATAAAGAACTTGCAGACAAGGCAATGTCATTTTTATACTTTTTTGCTTTTCTTTTCTCCTAAATCCTCCATTCTCAATTTGGATTTTGCTCTATTTAATTTTACTACTCAGTATATATCACCACTACACCAAACACTTTAGTTTGGAACTCGACGTGCGTTTCGCTAACAATGTTAGCTTCATCAGGAGAGATGATTGACTAAAGCTAAACTACAAATCTACCCTATTTATACTTAGCCTAACCCTTGAATTACTCAAGCGGAACTAATGACATAGGCAAGGTCATCAGTTCCGGTCAAGTAACCAGTAGAGGGGGACTATAAGGAATAGGCCCTCTGTCTTTATTTAAACTACTTTTACATTTTATGATTTCCACACTTTCGTATGCGTTCAACAATCTCCCATCAGATACATTTTTTACCAATCTTAAATTATCTAATGTTACAGTATGATCAACTTCAAGGGCATGTTCGGCAATGCTAGACTTTTCTGTTCTATTGTATTTTAAGTGTGCTAAATGTTCTTTAAATCGTGTTTTAATTGACCTTTTAGTTTGCCCAACATACTTTTTGTCACAGTCATTACAACTACTTTCATAAATTCCACTTTTCTCACAATTAGGAATCTTATCTTTGGTATTTCCTAAGATATTCCTCAGATTGTCTGATGACTTATAAACTAAGGTGAGACCTACCTTGTTAAATTATCGAATCTGGCCCTTATGAAAAGGTAATAAGAAATCCATTACCGAGAATGATATCAGAGGTTAAAAATTCTTTAAAAAAGTGTAAGAACCTTGTCTCCGATTCGCTCAAATTTAAAATAAAAGTGAGTAATCCGACTATACCAAAATTGTATTGTTTACCCGAAATTCACAAACCTGGAAAAAACAATGCGACCCATTGTTTCATCGGTCGGATCACCCACATATTTAATATCCAAAAGAACTTGAGAAGTTACCATTAAATACTTTCGCAGTGAAGAATTCGTTAGAATTCATTAATAAAACAAAAAATCTAGTTCTTAATGAAGGTGAAGTCTTAATTTCTTTTGATGTTAGTTCTTTATTCCCAAGTGTGCCAATTCCACAAACTTTACAATATCTCGAAGAATTACTTAGAATGAATGACTTTGAAGACGAAATTATTCGTGAATACTTAACATTATCTAAACTTTGTATGGAACAAAATTATTTCGAATATAACAATCAATTTTATGTTCAGAAAGAAGGAACAGCTATGGGTAATTGCTTATCACCTTTCATAGCCAATTTATTCATGAGTAAGTTTGAAATCGAAGCCAGTCAAGAATTCGAATATTTCCCAAGGGTATGGTATAGGTATGTGGATGATATTTTCGCGATTTTTGATAGAAAGAAAGCAAATATTGATGATTTTGTTTCTAAATTAAATAGCCGGTATGATTCCATTAACTTCACTTACGAAGTTGAGAACAAAGGACAATTGCCTTTTCTAGATATTGTAATTATTAAAAATAATAATAGATTAGAATTTGGTATCTATGGGAAGGACACAGTAACAGATAGATATATTCCTAATGATTCATTTTATTGCAAGCAACATAAATTAGCCTCATTACATTTTTTAGTTCATCGTTTGGTCACTTTCCTCTGAATAGAGTAAACTTTAATAAAAAAACCGGTCAAGTGCAAGTTGAACTTGCACAATTAGTGTTTCGTACGTTGATTGTTTTTAAAATAAAAATTTTTGTTAGGGTGGTATAAAATGATCAGTGACTTCACAAAACACACCCCAAATGAGTTTTCAACAAAGTTTGTTTCCAATCTTTACGGAAAACTGGTGACCTTGAAATTTTGTTTTTTTTTTATATACCAAATAAATTATTAAAGGTAATACACTCGTGACAATTTTCGTTCATTCTATACCCCGTGGAGAATATTTTCAAATTTTTTGATCAGTACTTTTTGAGATAAGATAGGGGACAGCGATTTTTTTAAAAGTAATACGAAGAAAAGTGTGCGCAAGTATTACATTATATATATATTTTTTTACTCGTGTTTTCACAAGCTTTCATTTGACACCACACTCGATGACCTAGTAAAAAAATTTTTTTTTCACCTCCGACTTCACCCCCAAAACTAACCCCTTAAGTCAAAATTTAATTCTCAAAACTACATGACTCTGATGAGGCCATCAATTCCTATATTATTACCAAATTTCACCTTTCTATGTCAAATAGTTTCGGAGAAAATCGGGTGTGACAGACAGACAGACAGACACCGAAGTGATCTTATAAGTGTTCCGTACGGAACACTAAAAAGGAATCGTATTAGAAATATAACTAGAGTTAATGGTTATGACGATGACTTAGTAAATAAGCTAATAAATAGACATAAGTTTAGGTTTAATATTCAGAATTCCACCTTTTTTACAAACGAAGAAAATAACACCAAGTATGTCTCCATACCATATAATCCGAAATATAGCAAGGGACTCAATAAGGTATTTAATAAGGTAGGCCTCACCTTAGTCAACAGACAATCTGAGGAATATCTTAGGAAATCCCAAAGATAAGACTCCTAATTGTGAGAAAAGTGGAATTTATGAAATTAGTTGTAATGATTGTGACAAAAAGTATGTTGGGCAAACTAAAAGGTCAATTAAAACACGATTTAAAGAACATTTAGCACACTTAAAATACAATAGAACAGAAAAGTCTAGCATTGCCGAACATGCCGTTGAAGCTGATCATACTGTAACATTAGAGAATTTAAGATTGGTAAAAAATGTATCTGATGGGAGATTGTTGAACGCATACGAAAGTATGGAAATCATAAAATGTAAAAGTAGTTTAAATAAAGACAGAGGGCCTATTCCTTATAGATTTCTTGACCGGAACTGAAGGCCTTGCCTATGTCATTAGTTCCGCTTGAGTAATTCAAGGGTTAGGCTAAGTATAAATAGGGTAGATTTGTAGTTTAGCTTTAGTCAATCATCGTTTCTGATGAAGCTAACATGGTTAGCGAAACGCGCGTCGAGTGCAAAAATAAAGTGTTTGGTGTAGTGGTAATATATACTGAGTAGTATCATTGTGCCAAAGATTCCACATTCCCAACTTACTATTTACTTTTGAAAACAGTTTTAACTAAACTCATTTTATGTACATATTGAAAAAATAAATAAAATTAAATCTAGAGAATCGTTGTAATTGAAGCTTGCAATATGTTTAGACATTTTCATAAAAAATCAATTTTCATAAAAAGTCAGAACTTCAACCTTGATGAAGCACGGGTTAACGTTATCCAATTGAGCTAAAACTTTACCAGTCTCAGTTCTCAGTCAATTGGCAACTTTTAGGAGGGCCCCCCAAAAAATTCGAACATTGATTTTTTGTGACCACCCTACCATACACGTTTCTGAACCGTTACTTTGACCGATAGATGTCCACGCGTCAATTATTTCATTTTTAGTGTTCCGTACGGAACACAATATAAGATCACTTCGCTGTCTGTCTGTCACACTCCGAAACTATTTGACATAGAGAGTTGAAATTTGGCAGTAGTATAGGAATTTAAGGCCTTATCAAAGCCGTGTTGTTTTGAAAGTTAAATTTTGACTTAAAGGGCTAGTTTTGGGGGTGAAATCTGAAGTGAGAAAAAAAATTTTTACTAAGTCATCGAGTAGGATGTCAAATGAAAACTGGTAAAAACACGAGTTCAAAAATATATATAATGTAATACTTGCTCACGCTTTCTTTCTTATTATTTGAAAAAATTGCGAAAAAATCGCTGTCCCTCCAAATCTCCAAAAGTACTGATCAAAAAAAATTTTGAAAAAATTACGGAATTTTTTTTTATGGGTCTAGCACACGTGCTACAGGGAAGTCCCTAAAGCGCTACAGGAGCGACACGTGTGCGGAGAAAGCGATTCACGTTGTTCTTGAATCGCTGTAGATTCTACTGGGTGGGAAACACCAGTCCTGGGCAAACTATTCCAAAGGTATGATGTTCTCCATATAAAAGACTGCTTGAAAAGCGTTGTACGAGGAGTAACAATCTGAACCTCGTACGGATGTGAAGTATTAGCGAGACGTGTACTTCTAACATGCACCGCTCTGGGAGGAATTAAGCGGGCCACATCCTTCGAACACTTTCCATGAAAGTACTTGTAGAATAGGCTCAAGTCGCCAACCGTTCTTCGATGTTCAGCGAATCAAGACCGCCGGTCAGTTCCGGGTGTCCAATCAGACGAACAGCTCTTCTCTGAATAGAATCCACTAAATGCAGTGTATGTTCGGGAGCGGAGCTCCAAACATGGGAACAGTATTCCATAGTTGGTCGAATTTGAGCTTTGTAGAGAATTAACAGTTATTGTGGAGTGTAAAGCTTTCTGGTTCGAAATAATATTCCCAACTTCTAACAAGCTCTCCTTGCTATGCCTGCAACATGTGCATGCCAGGACATATTTGCTCCCAAATTAACGCCCAACAAATTGAGTGACGATGTTAGAGGAATGGAGTGCCCCGACACAACTATGTCGGGTTCAGCAACGTTAACTTTTTTATAAAAAACTGCTGCCTGGTTTTTTGTAGCGTTAAATTCCACTTGGTTACTGTCACCCCAAGATAGAATTTCTTTCAGGTCTTTGTTAAGTTGAATGACTTCCTGCTGTCTGCGGATATTCGTCTGAGTAGCCGATGTCCGAGCGTTCAACGAGATAAGTGTACTGTCATCCGCAAAACTGTAGATTGGATTCTCGGTCTTTTCCAGCAGATCTTTAATGTAAATGAGAAAGAGAGTAGGAGACAGTATGGAGCCTTGAGGTACACCGGCGTTGATAGTGAAGGTGTTAGAAAGAAATCCGTCGACTGCCACTCGTAAAGAACGCTCACTGAGGAAACATGAGAGCCACAAACAGAACTTTTCAGTCCTAACATAAGAATGTAGCTTAGCCAACAGCCCATCGTGCCAAACACGGTCGAATACCTTGGATGTGTCAAGAGCAACCGCTCGAGATTCTCCAAAGTGTTCAATTGCGTTGTTCCAAACATGTGTTACATAAGTCAGAAGATCTCCTGTTGATCTATTTTTACGAAAGCCATATTGGTGATCGCTAATAATGTTGAACCCTTCAAGATATTTTTTATAGGTTGTAGTAGGGTGTAGTTTGAACGAAAATTATCACGAGTGCATTACCTTTAATAATTTATAAAAAGAAACAAAAATTTCAAGGTGATCAGTGTTCAGTAAAGATCCGATAAAAAAAAAACTTTGTTGAAAACTCATACGGCTCTCATTTGTGAAGTCACTGATCATTTTATACCTCCGTAACAAAAAATTTTTATTTTAAAAGCAATCAATGTACGGAACATTAATTGCGCAAGTTAGGCTTGCACTTGGTCTCTTATTTTTTTAAATTTTTGTTTACGATGTTCTGTCACGAGGCCTATTCCAATAATTAATATAAATCAAAACGAAATGTTATTAATATCTACAGACGACCACTTCACTATAAAATTTCTACCGATAGTAATATTTGGACTAGTTATTATCGACGTTATTTGAGACTACAAATTATAATTAGCGAGAACGAGGACAATCCGCGCCAATACTGTTTTCGTAGTTCTCATCATGACTACTTTTTTTATTTCAGTTACACTCTTATACCTAAAGAGATTTGAAAATTTCGATACTGTCTTTTTTGCAGCATGGATAAGTGTAGTATACTGCCTCTGGCTTACATTCTGGCAACAGATTTATAAATATTCACTAGAATTATATAAAAAAACAACACTATGTTTTCATTTCCAATATATTTAAAGTCACTTGACAATTGTTTCACCATACAATGGCTTCTTCAGAAGTAAATAAGAAGAAAAAAAAATATTTGGTAGTAATCCTGGTTATATAGTGCTTAAAACTATCCTTAATTACCTAAGAATATGCTAATCATTTTATTATATTATTTACAGACAAAATTATTTTAAGAATGCAAATCTGTGGTAGTATTTCCGAGAACTAATAAAGATTAACACATGGGCTGAAAAGTCCCGGGCCTAACACATAGATGGCGCTAGTTTTATTGCAGTCACCTTTTTTTCAGTTAATACTAACCTTCAAAAGACAGCTGTTAAAATTTCATGATATTCTATTCATTAGTTTGTGAGTTATTGTGCTAAGAGTGACGCTACTTTTGTTATTTTCAAAACAATGGATCAAAAACAATTTCGTGTTTTAATTTTACACTGCTTCTTGATGGGAAAAAAATACCGTTCAAGCGAAGCAATGGCTTGAAAAGTGTTATGGGGACTCCGCTCCATCAGAAACAACAATAAAACGTTGGTTTGCTGACTTCAAACGTGGTCGTAGAGACACCGATGATGCAGAACGCAGTGGACGTCCAAATGAAGCGGTAACACCAGAAAACATCAAAAAATCCATAAAATCGTTTTGAATGATCGAAAAAGTGAAGTTGCGTGAGTTAGCTGACATCGTAAAAAATATCAAAAGAAACGTGTTGGCTTTATATTGCATGAGCATTTGACTATGAGAAAGCTCTGTTCAAAGTGGGTGCCGCGTTTGCTCACTGTTGATCAAAAACAAGAACGTGTTGATGATTCTGAGCAGTGTTTGGCCATGTTTAAACGTAACAAACCGGAATTTTTGCGTCGATATGTGACAATGGATGAAACATGGATCCATCACTTTCACTCCGGAATCAAAACGATCGTCATCTGAGTGGACAGCAACTGGTGAACCTCGTCCAAAGCGCCCGAAAGCACAACAATCGGCTGGAAAGGTTGTGGCCTCGGTATTTTGGGATGTGCGTGGTGTAATATTCATCGACTATCTTGAGAAAGGAAATACCATCAACAGTGAATATTATATAGCGTTATTGGAGCGTTTGAAGGCCGAAATTGCAAAGAAACGACCGCATATGGCAAAGAAAAAAATTTTGTTTCATCAAGACAACGCACCGTGTCACAAGTCAATCAAAACAATGGCGAAACTACATGAATTGAACTTCGAATTGCTCCCACATCCACCGTATTCGCCAGATTTGGCTCCCAGCGACTACTGGCTGTTCGCAGACCTGAAAAAAATGCTCGCCGTTAAGAAATTTCGCACGAATGAAGAGGTTATCGCTGAAACTGAGGCCTATTTTGAGGGAAAAGATAAATCGTTCTACAAAAGTGGTATTGAAATGTTAGAGCGGCGCTGGAATGATTGCGTTGCTCTTGATGGAGATTACGTTGATGAATAAAGCTAATTTTGAACCAAAAAAAACCGTGTTTTCTTTGTTAGGCCCGGGACTTTTCAGCCCATGTGTTAAGTAAGGGTGAATGGTTTAAGTCTACCTGTTCGTTTAATAGTATATCCAACACCTATGAACTAATTGATAAAATTAAAAATATTAATTTACCGGAAAATTCTAGAATTTGATGTACAAAACTTATTTCCTAGTATCCCACCATATGAAGTCATAGAATTAGTAGATAAGCTCTTAATCAAGAATAAAGTAAACGAAATTATTAAATGGGATATTTTAGATTTACTTACGACGTCCTTGGATCAAAACTATTTTAAATTCAACGATAACTTTTATACTCTAATAATGGGTAATCCTTAAAGCCCTTTACTAGCGGAAATTTTTATGGATCATTTAGAACTAAAAATTCATCAAAACGTGGTAAGCAAAAAATATTGTTTACTGGTATAGATATGTTGACGATATCATTTCCTGTTTCACGGGAATAGATAGACAACTAACAATCCTCCTTAACTTCCTAAATAATTTGCATCCTAATATTAAATTTACCATAGAATTAGAAACCAATAACTCTATAAATTTCTTAGACATATCTATATCAAAAGTGAACAATAAACACAAACCCTCACATACTGACACAGTCATCCCACCCTTATCCTCACAAAATGGCAGCTTTTAACTCTTTCATACATAGATTGTTACATATCCCTATGACTAAAACTAATTTTAACAAAGAATTCAACATAATCAAACAAATAGCAATTAATAATGGATATGACCCCAACATTATAGATAATATCTTGAATAAAAAATCCTTTAAACAAGCAATCTCTCTAATTTATCCCACAATTAATTACAAAAAAGGAAAATTTAGTACACTCACATACACGGGGAAAATAACTAGAACAAGTTCCAAACCTTCAATAAAAAATAACAATAAAATAGCATTCAAAACCAGTAATTCCTTAGGGAGTATAATTTTGAATAACAAAACCAAATCTAAGAATCCTTAAAATCAGGAGTATATTTATTAAAATGTGAATCTACTAAAACCTACGTAGGACAAACTGGTAGATCTTTTAAAACTCGCATTAAAGAACACAAACATAGTTATTTAAATAATAAGAACAATTCACATTGCGCAACTCATATAATAAACAAATCCCATAATTTTGATGATACGTTAAAAATCCTACATGTAGAAAATAAATCTAAAAAATTAAATTTGCTTGACTGTCTTGAAATTAACAAACGGAAAAAAACTCCAATCAATTATTAAACGAACAGGTAGACTTAAAACCATTCACCCTTACTTAATCTTTATTAGTTCTCGGAAATAGTACCACAGATTTGCATTCTTAAAATAATTCTGTCTGTAAATAATATAATAAAATGATTAGCATAATCTGAGGTAATTAAGGATAGTTTTAAGCACTATATAACCAGGATTGCTAACAAATATATTTCTTTCTTATTTACTTCTGAAGAAGCCATTGTATGGTGAAACAATTGTGGAGTGACTTTAAATATATTGGAAATTAAAACATAGTGTTGTTTTTATATAATTTTATTATGAATTTCCAATAAAGTATCGACTAACACAATCAAAGAAAAAAAAATATTCACTAGGCTTATACCAAGCGGAATAATTTAATTCTGTCATCCAATCGTGAACTTATTTGAGACGATACATGTGCGTTTACTCTATTCGGTTTACTGTCTTATGTTTGTAACCTTCCATTAAGGACTATGTACTCAGGAGGTCAAAAAGTTTTAACATGTTACGCTGTGGCATGGGCAACTTGCGAGCGACGTAAGCACTACGATTAGAGCAACAAAATCCAAACCGTAAATTCTTATTGAGGTGTCTGATGTAAATACGATATGAAATTAATGTTTTGATTTTATGCGCTACTTTCATCAGCAGCTAGTTGAGATTATAGAATTGTATGGAATATGAACCCTAAAAATTATCATATTCGCTAACTTGTTACCAGAAATCTCTACACTTGAATCAAATGTAGAAGACTTAGTTTCTAAATTAAATAAAATTTAGAACAAGGAACCACTACCATTCCTGAATATTTTAGTTAATATAAATACTAATAAATTAGAATTTGGCTTCTCTGACGGTTCATTTCATTGTAAACAACTTGCCGCATTACATCAATCGTTTAATCCCCCTCTCTTTAGAGGCAGTACGATTCATAAAAAGGATCATATGAAGAATATAGCTATAGTAAAGACGAGCACTTAATAAACAAGTAAATAAATAGATATAAGTATAAGTTACATATTTATTTGTTTGCATGTAAACAAAATAGGTTGAAATATAATTTAATACCGTATAATCCAAAATATAGACGAAGCTATTTAATAATGTAGGTTTTATGTTTGCTTGTAAGTCATCAGACAACTTTAAAATATCTTTTGAAGTCCGAATAACAAGGTCCAAGGACGTAAAAAATATGAAATAGGTATATTAGATAAGTTGTAATGATTGTGATAAGAGATTGTGAGCTAAAAGAAGGTCTTTAAAGAGATTTAAAGAATATTTAACTAGTCTGAGATTTCATCAGAAAAATCAAGCATTGCTCAACATATCTTTTAGCATATTCATATAGTAACATTAGATACTAAGTTGGGAATGTGGAATATATCACCACTATACCAAACACATTATTTTTGCACTGGACGCACTTTTCGCTAACCATGTTAGCTTCATCAGGAGCGATGATTGACTAAAGCTTAACTACAAATCTACCCTATTTATACTTAGCCTAACCCTTAAATTACTCAGGCGGAACTAATGATATAGGTAAGGCCATCAAATCTACCCTATTTATACTTAGACTAACCCTTAAATTACTCAGGCGGAACTAATGACATAGGTAAGGCCATCAGTTCCGGTCAAGTAACCAGTAGAGGGAACTATAAGGAATAGGCCCTCTGTCTTTATTTAAACTACTTTTACATTTTATGATTTCTATACTTTCGTATGCGTTCAACAATCTCCTATCAGATACATTTTTTATTAATTTTAGATTATCTAATGTTACAGTATGATCAGCTTCAAGGGCATGTTCGGCAATGCTAGACTTTTCTGTTCTACTGTATTTTAAGTGGGCTAAATGTTCTTTAAATCGTATTTTAATTGACCTTTTAGTTTGCCCAACATACTTTTTGTCACAATCATTACAACTAATTTCATAAATTCCACTTTTCTCACAATTAGGAATCTTATCTTTGGGATTTCCTAAGATATTCCTCAGATTGTCTGTTGACTTATAGACTAAGGTGAGGCCTACCTTATTAAATACCTTATTGAGTCCCTTGCAATATTTCGGATTATATGGTATGGAGACATACTTGGTGTTATTTTCCTCGCGTGTAAAAAATGTGGAATTCTAAATATTAGACCTAAACTTATGTCTATTTATTAGCAAGTCATCGTCATAACCATTAACTCTAGTTATATTTCTAATACGATTTCTTTCTTTATTAAAGTTTACTCTATTTAGAGGGAAAGTGACCAAACGATGAACTAAAAAATGTAATGATGCTAATTTATGTTGTTTGCAATGAAATGAATCATTAGGAATATATCTATCTGTTACTGTGTCCTTCCTATAGATATCAAATTCTAATCTATTATTATTTTTAATAATTAAAATATCTAGAAAAGGCAATTGTCCTTTGTTTTCAACTTCGTAAGTGAATTTAATGGAATCATACCGGCTATGTAATTTAGAAACAAAATCATCAATATTTGCTTTCTTTGTATCAAAAATCGCGAAAATATTATCCACATACCTATACCATACCCTTGGGAAATATTCGAATTCTTGACTGGCTTCCATTTTAAACTTACTCATGAATAAATTGGCTATGAAAGGTGATAAGCAATTACTCATAGCTGTTCCTTCTTTCTGAACATAAAATTGACTGTTATATTGGAAATAATTTTGTTCCATACAAAGTTTAGATAATGTTAAGTATTCACGAATAATTTCGTCTTCAAAGTCATTCATTCTAAGTAATTCTTCGAGATATTGTAAAGTTTGTGGAATTGGCACACTTGGGAACAAAGAACTAACATCAAAATAAATTAAGACTTCACCTTCATTAAGATCTAGATTTTTTGTTTTATTAATGAATTCTAACGAATTCTTTAGTGCAAAAGTATTTAATGGTAAATTCTCAAGTTCTTTTGATAACAATTTGGATATTAAATATGTGGGTGATCCGACCGATGAAACGATGGGTCGCATTGCTTTTCCAGGTTTGTGAATTTTGGGTAAGCAATACAATTTTGGTATGATCGGATTACTCACATTTAATTTAAATTTTAGGGAATCGGAGACAAGGTTTTTTTTCTGACAGAAGATTATTAGACGCCTACAAAATTATATAAAATATGAAAATAGTCTAAATAAAGAAGGATGACCTATTCCGTACAGTCCTCTATATACTTACTAGGAACTAAGCCTACATCTTTAAAGGTTAGTCTCGCTTAAGTAACCAAAACTTTTAGTATAAATAGTCTTGTTAGTGTTCCGTATGAAACACTTATAAAATCACTTCGGTGTCTGTCTGTCTGTTTGTCACACCCCATTTTCTCCGAAATTATTTGACATAAAAATGGCACTAATATAGGAATTGATAACCTCATCGGAGCCGTGTAGTTTTGAAATTTAAATTTTGTCTTAAGGGGATAGTTTTGGGGGCTATAATCGGAAGTTAAAAAAAAATTTTCAGGTCATCGAGTGGGGTGTCAAATGAAAGCTTGTTAAAACGCAAATTTAAAAAAATATATAATGTAATATTTGCACACTCTTCTCTTTGTATTGTTTTTAAAAAATTGCAAAAAATCGCCGTCCCCCCCTTTTATCTCGAAAAGTACTGATCAAAAAATTTTGAAAACATTAAAATACGTAGTTTATACAATAAAATCAGTAATTTTCGTTTGTAAAAGTTTACTTGAAAAACTTGGTGTTTATATAATTGTCAAGGTCACAAAAACTACTCCATATATGTTCAGGAACTTCACGAGATTCTAAAAAATTGCGAGTTTCAGTCATTTTCTCAGTCATTTCAGAAATGGATAGAACATAATTATTATCTCCTTCTCCAAGCTCGTCTTCGTCGTCATTATCGCTTAAACTCTTTCCAGAAGTCACTGATGTCACAATTTGCTCATCAGTTAACATTGCTCTCGCCATTAATTCATTATCAGCACATATATATTCTTCAAAATTAAAGTGATTAAACATCTTTTTAATCTCGATTTCCACTGTACTTTGTTGAATGTCAGCATCGTAAACAACAATAGGATCTTCTCGATGTTTTTCAATCCACTGACTCAACGGTAGATCATCATCTGAGTCATACCTACATTCCTTCCTTAAAAATCCGCCATACTTAAAACAGTTTGCAATGATTTCTCTACTGACTCTTTGCCAAGCCATATGGATACAGTTTATAGAGTCCAAGAGAGTTACAGAAAAAGTGTTACTTTTATCCTGAGATTGGCGGATTTTCTTATCACCAACAATTTTCTTTATCTGTTTCAGACATATTTGCAGTTACCAACACAGTAATCCTTACTTTTGATAATTTTCCACTCGCACAATTCTCTCCGACAATCTTTAATGCCTTATCAGTTCATTACCTTTAATAATTTATCCAGTATATAAAAACAACAAAAATTCATCAGTTTTCAGCATAGATCGAAAAAATCTTTGTTGAAAACTCATTTGAGATGTGTTTTATGAAGTCATTGATACGGAACACTAATTACGCACGTCCGACTTGCACTTGGTCGGTTATTTTTAATCAAGTTTAGTTTACTCAATCATCGTTCCAGATTATTCTAGTATGGTTGACGAAATGTACGTCGAATGAATAAATAAAGTATTTGGTGTTCTGTTGTGTTGCCTCATTGTGCCAAAGATTCCAAAATCTCAACGCAGTTATAACTCTCGGTTATACTATATTTGAAGTAAAGGTTAAATTATTCATTTTTAACTGTCATAATGACATACATGTTAAAACTACTTTTGTTAATAATTTTAAATTAACTTAAGTAAATTTTTTAAGTATTTTGGTATATATGGTAAAGAGCAATGGAGAGGAGAAGGTTAAATATTACACTCCAAGATCATATTCCTAACATCGATTCGATGAAGATGTAATAAAAAGAATATGTATATTAAGCAAGGATGAATAACAGATGGAGACTTCATATAGTTGAATGGAGGCCTAGAGAACACAAAAGATGCAGAGGACGACAAGACAACATGGACGGACGACATTAAAAGATTAGCGAGACTCGACTGGATGCAAAAAGCAAACAAGAAAGCTCATTGGAGACAACTTGGGAAGGCTTACATCCGACTTTGGATGGAATAACCTAATGATGATGATGATGATGAAATTCTCAACAGTGTCATGCACCTTCTGTGCTGTTGCACTCAAGTAGCATCGTTCGAGTTGCTAGAATAAATAGTGATACATTGTAGTTGATAATTTCGACCTATTTCGTGAAAAGTAGTACATTTTTACGTTAAGTTGTCCTAAAGTTCCCTTAAATCCCTTTCTAGCTACTGTCTATTACTCTTAGTAAATAGTTTTTCGTTATGACACTAATTAAGATATGAAAATTTAAAAAGCTAGGACATATCTAAACACTTTGCTTATGTGTGACGGCCCTGGCATCGCAATATAGTTCCGGTTTCGATGTATAGGAGCCAGAGTTCAATACTCAATAGGTCAGTTGATCTACGAGGAAGGATCAAATATAAACGAGACTTTCTGTACTGAGCGCTTAGTATCGTTTGGAGCGGGCCGCCTCTTCTAACAATGTTGGTTGTGTTTGTTGTGGCCTCGCCAGGTGCATTCAGTAGTACAGCTCACGATGTCCGAGCGAGACGTGTACCCTTCGTTTGCACAACGCGTCATTATTAAATTTTTCACACGTGAAGGCGTGAAACCGATCGAAATTCAGGGATCAAACACTGTCAAGACCTCGTGTGTTCTTCTGGCATGAGAAGTTCATGGGAGGCCGTGAAGAGGTTGAAAATTGTCGTCCAAGGACGTGGCGTTTTGCACATTGATTTTTTACACGAACGTCACACCATCAATGCGGCGTACTACTGCAACTTTTTGGTTGAAGTTAAACTAGCTTATCGCCCCAAAAGACGTGACCATCCAATAAGAGACGTGATTCTTCTCCATGACAAAGCTCGACACCACATTGCAACTCTCATTCGCGAAAAATTAGAGAAAATGAGTTGGACAACACTTATCATCCTCTCTACAACACTGACCTATCGCCCTGAGATTTTCATCTCTTTGAGCCACTCAAAGAAGCGCTGGAAGGCAAACGATTTGTTAACGACAACGCGGTGGAGGGCTTCGTGTGCAATTGGTTACTGACACAGCCCCCTCCTTTTACTACGACGGTATCAAAAAGCTTCCGATACGCTGGGAAAAGTGCATTTCCAAAGCAGGAGATGATGTTGAAAAATGATATGTACTTGGTTTATTTGTTATGTTGTCTTAAAAAATTAAAAAAATAAATCTCCTTTATATTCGATTCACCGTAGTATTTATGGTTAACAAGTAGAAAACTTCCAGCTCTCAAGCCCATATAGTTGTAAAGAGTAATATCTTTTGTGGACGTTTATAGCTGAGCCTTGAGTGTGGTTGTGGTCGATAACGATTTATCCGCGTAGGAGAGCTAAGATCTACGTGTCACGTTTCGTCATCTAAAGTAGTTACTTATTCTGCAGATCAAACAGTATCCAAAGATTTCATAATCGAATCAGCAACCCAAGGATACCCCTCCCGGTATAGCCGGTTGAAATTAAGCAGAGTCAACTTTTGCAACACTGTAGACAAACATACCCAGGAATAATGTTTATACCAACGAGAATTTGGTCGGATTAATGGTCTGTTTGGATCGGTAATGTTAACTCCACCAAATTATAGTTGCCATTAACAACTTCCCTGCGTTCTCTTATTTATCACTATTTTCTTCTTCTCCAGCCTTTAACTCACCCACTCCTGGATATAGGCCTTTCCTAATATTTTCCATTTTGCCCTGTCTTGTCCTTTTTGGTGCCAGTATCTACCAGCTATCCTCTTGATAACATCTTTCCGTCTCAATTAGGGTCTACCTCTACTTCGTTTTGTCTCCCTAGGTTGCCACATCTTTCATCCTGCTGTCTTGCGACATGTCCAGTCCATTGCCACTTCAATTGGGCAATCCTCTCTATAACATCCGTAGCCCTTGTTCTTCGACAGATCTCTTCATTTCGAACTCTGACATTCAGAGACAACCCCAATATTGACCTTTCCATTGCCCTCTGCATTACTCTCAGTCTATTAGCGTTTTTCTGCGTTAGACACATTGTTTGCATTCCGTATGTTATTACGGGTACAATACAGGCATCCAAAACTTTCCTTTTTAAATTAATCGCTGCTATCTCTCAGCACAAAGGAGAATCTTACAAATGCTCCCCAGGAGAGCTGTATTCGCTTGGTAACTGATTCTCTTTCCCTAGAGTGATTGAATGGCCCAAATAGTTGTATTCACTAATATTTTCTATGTCCTAATTCTCAATCGATATAGTATGTGGGTCTTCTAGGCTATCACTATCATTATAAGCCTAATTATATTCAATGCTGGATGTAGGTCTTCCTTCTGAATTTTCCGCGCAATCTATTTGCAGCTGTTTTCATCCATCCAATGACCATAATTCTCTGTATATCATCCCGCCATCTTGTTTTGGGACATCTTACTCTCCTTTTCTGTTCTCGTGGCCTCCATTCTAATGTTCGCTTGGTCAATCGATCATTGGTCGTGTGTACTACATGTCCAGCCCATTGCTACTTTCTTTCTGCTACGCCCCCTATAATATCCATCAATTTCGTTTGTTCACGTATCCACTTGTTTCTTTTTCTATCTTCAAGTTTAACCCGATATGTAATTACGGGTAGGATGCACTGATCATAAACTTTGGCCTGTAACTTATTTGGGATGGCTATATCTTCTATAATATATATGAAATGCAACGTCTGTCTGTCTGTCTGCCTGTCTGTCTGTCCGTTAGTGCGCTTATCACTGGAGAACCACTTATCCGATTTATGTACTTTTTTTTTAAAACATACATATGTTCTCTGGCCAGGTTATAGGCTATATTTTATTACGATAGGTAGCATAAGGAATGAGCAGTGACATAAAATAGGGAATGAAGTCGGAAAAAAGTTTGCCGCTAGCGCGTTCCTTTGCAATACACAGCCTAAACCATTAAATATGGAACAATATTATGTAGCAGAGAATATCTATAACCTATAATATATAAAATGCAATGTCTCTCGGTCTGTCTGTCTGTCCATTAGTGCGTTTATCACGCGAGAACCACTTATCCGATTTACCTGTCTTTTTTTAAATTCATACAATATATTCTTTGGCCAGGTTATATAATAAAAATAATAATAATAATCTATATCTATAATATATATAAAATGCAACGTCTCTCTGTCTGTCTTTCTGTCCGTTAGTGCGCTTATCCCTCGAGAACCACTTATCCGATTTACGTAATTTTTTAAATTCATACATAGGTTCTCTGACCAGGTTAGAGATATATATTTTTTATTACATCTATAATATATATAAAATGCAACGTATCTCTGTCTGTCTGTCTGTCCGGTAGTGCGCTTATCCCCGGAGAACCACTTATACGATTTACGTGATTTTTACATATTTTATTACATCTGTAATATCTATAAAATGCAACGTATCTCTGTCTGTCTGTCTGTCTGTTCGTTAGTGCGCTTATCACTGGAGAACCACTTATCCGATTTTCGTACTTTTTTTTTAAAACATACATATGTTTTCCGGCCAGGTTATAGGCTATATTTTATTACGATAGGTAGCATAAGGAATGAGCAGTGACGATAATAATTCATACATATATTCTTTGGCCGGGTTATATAATAATAATAAGCTATATCTATAATAAGCAAAATGCAACGTCTCTCTGTCCATCTGTCTGTCTGTCTGTCTGTCCGTCCGTCCGTTAGTGCACTTATCACTGAAGAACCACTTATGCGATTAATGTGCTTTTTTTTTAAACATACGTATGTTCTCTGGCCAGGTTATAGGATATATTTTATTACGTTAGGTGTCATAAGGAATAAGCAGTGACGATAATAGTGAATCAAGTCGGAGAAAAGTTTGCCGCTAGCGCGTTCTCTTGCAATACACTGCCTAAAGCATTAAATATGGAACAATAGCATATAGCAAAGAATATAATATATATATATAAAATGTAACGTCTCTCTGTCTGTCTGTCTGTCCGTTAGTGCGCTTATCACTCGAGAACCACTTATCTGATTTACGTGTTTTTATAAATTTATACATATGTTCTATATAATTCGATATAAGCCTAGATAATGGGAGATAAGGTGAGATAATGGGAAATAAGTATAAATAATGGGGAGATAAGAAGAAATAATGGGAAATAAGCAGAGATAAGTCTAGATAATGGGAGTTATGGTGAGATAATGGAAGATAAGGAGAAATAATGGGAGATAAGGAGAAATAATGGGAGATAAGGGGAAATAATGGGAGATATTTTATTACGTTGGGTGACATAAGGAATAAGCAGTGATGATAGTAGTGAATCAAGTCCAGGCGAGCGGAGCCGCGGGCCCGGCTAGTTGAAATATATAACTTAATTTAACTTTTGTTTATAGTATCATGAAATGGAGTTTCTCTTAATTACAAACGTTCATAGTACAATTTTTCAGGCCGGTAAGTAATATACAGGCTGCAAAATCCGGACAAATCGAACAACTTTTTTAAGGGCGTCGTTTCACACAGTACTTAGGACATCTATGGTAATAACAATTATTCAGTCTATTCCCAAGGAGCGTTAAACCTCCATTCTCAGCCTGAAGCGCTGGCATGCCATCTGTAATTTCGCGCTGTCCATATAGGCGAATGTTGCCTCAATAGCGGTCCTTAATGACGTCACATTGGGATGCCGAAATTTGTTAGTGACTGTTTCCACTACGCCCCATACGTAGTAGTTCAAATCTGGACTATTAATAGGCCAAAATTCCTTAGATCTAGACTTCAGGTGTCCTCACGGTACATTCTTTCAAGTGGCGCTTTCTTGCCGGCGTACTCGAACTTTAGGGGATTTCGAGTGTCGAAGAAATCGAAATATTTCCGATGTTGACCGGCTACTGCGAAGGCCTTCGATGATTGCGGCTCCTCGATTATACTCTTACACTTGTTTTCGACATGACGACAATTTTGAGACTAACTCTATTTACTTCAATCAGTTTGCTATTAGGACGTCAACGGCAACCTCTGGCGGAAGCATAATATGGCGGGAGATTTTGATTGACATTCATTCGGATTTATTTTATGGGTCATAAAATTAATCGTCTTCCCGAAACGCTTTAATACACATCGTAATTAAAAAAGAAACGTGATTGGTGCAAATAACATAAAATATTCATTGCCATCTCGAGCATCTAAATCGTCGCCCCCTTCCAGTTTTTTCTTCTGTGTAAACAAATAAAAATAATTGTTAATGTGCTTTGAAGAAAATTATCATTATCTCCCATTTTGTATATTTCCAGTTTTATTCCGATTTCTGACCTCAGTTGAAGTCGCGCTTTTCGTTTGACACCAGCGTGCCCTCTCTGCACTCAGTTATTTATAGATTTTTGCCATTTTTTTTTTTTTGAATTAATTGACTTTTTGTTTTTCTTTTTTTAATTTGTGATTCTAAGTGTTGGTTGTTGACAAGATGTCGGACAAAGGGAAAGAGTAAGTACAAATTTATTAGGAATAGTTATATATTTGACGTGAAGTTATAGGGTCGCCGTAAGAGGGTAGCGAACCTGACAATTACTGCCGAGCCACAAAAAGTAACTTTTGGTGGGAGTAAAACATATTATTTATGACTTTAACTGGTGGATTCACTAAAAAGAACAATTTTATAACTGCTACGGTATGCTAAGAGTTAAATTAAAATATAACCAATAAGCCAATTAAAGTTATGGTACCAATCATACACCCCAATATAAAATTCACATTGGAAAAGGAAACAGATAATAAAATAAATTTCTTAGATATTACAATTTCAAAAAATGGAAATAGATTAGAATTCGATATTTTCCGTAAGAGAACCTTTTCAGATGTCACTATCCTAGCAAACTCAATACACTCTAACTCCCATAAACTGGCAGCTTATAGATCTATGATCCACAGAGCGTTCAATATCCCTTTTAGTAAACATAATTTAAAAAAAGAACAGGACACATTAAAAAATATAGCACTCAATAATGGCTTCCAACCTAAAATAATTAATATCCTAATAAGCTGTAAACAAAAGCAAATCACCTTCAGCTTAATTTATCCCACAAAAGAATCCCAAGAAAGAAAAATATTCATACCTCTGACATATTTTGGTCCTATCTCGGATAAAATATCTCATGTTCTGACAACCAAAAAAACAAAGCTTGAAAAACCGCTCAAAAATTATCCAATATATTTTTCAATGCCAAAGATAAAACTAATAAACATAATAAATCAGGAGTTTATAAACTTAAGTGTCAAGAGTACAATAGTTGTTACGTAGGCCAAACAGGACGGGCTTTCAAAACAAGATTCGTAGAACATAATGCATCTTATAGGCTCAAAAATGAAAAATTACGCTTTGCTAAGCATTTTTTAGAAACTCATCATCCATTTCCTAATATTAATTGTTTATCAATACTCCATACGGCAACCTAAAGGGTTAAAATTTAATTCTCTAGAATCAATAGAAATTTACAGGCATTCAAAGATCCATAATATAAATTTATTAAATAGTCAAGTAGACGTTGGAAATTCCGTCCTTTACCAACTTTTATAGCACTTAAGATGCCTATATCCTTTCATTTTATAAAAACAAATAGAAAAAATCTCTTTTAGTCTTAGTTAAGCGTTTGAAAATGTAGTTGTACTACGAAATCGCGATAACGCATTTGCAAATCTTTACAAAAATACACATATTTAGTATCAGTTAACAAAGTAAATAAGTAATTTTATTGATAAAATGTACTGTCACAAAGTAACAGACCAATCAATCAACTCAGTCATTACGAGATCAGACAATTTGTTTCTCCTTTTGATTACACCAATAAAAATCAAATGTTCTTTTAGAACTCTAAAAAACTACTTTTCTGGGTATTAATAGGTCTAATATTATCGTTATTCATTTTCTGATACAAAAGCTTCTTTTTTGGCAATGTTTGCATATGTCAAAAACAAGTCAACTTAAAAGTTTTTTTTTTTTTCCAGTAGAGAGTAAGTTAAATACAAACAGCAAAATCTATATTGAATGTAACAAACTATGACCAAGGTATAAATAAAAAGAGTGAGAAAGGAAACGGAGAACGCACAACTAATAGACAATAAGCGGACTTTTTGGACAACCCTATATCCCTAAGACCAGGCCGTTCTGCTTTTATCTTTGTGGAAAAATATATAAAATTATATATATATATATATATATATATATATATATATATATATATATATATATATATATATATATATATATATATATGTATATGTATATATATATATATATATATATATATATATATATATATATATATATATATATATACGAGGCTGGTTTGAAAAGTCCGTGCAAAAATAAAAACTACTTATGTGTTTGGGGTAAACCTTTTTTATTTTTCGACATAGTCTCCTTTTAGGCTTATACACTTCGTCCAACGATGTTCTAGTTTGTTGATCCCTTCCGAATAATAGGATTTGTCCAAGTCTGCAGAATATCCATTAGTGTCTGCAATCACCTCCTCGTTTGAATAAAATCTTTGTCCCGCCAGCCATTTTTCTTCAAATTGGAGAACAAATAGTAGTCCGAGGGAGCCAAGTCTGGAGAATAGGGGGGATGTGAAACGAGTTGGAATCCTATTTCCATTAATTTTGCGACCACAACTGCTGAGGTGTGTGCTGGTGCGTTATCGTGATGGAAAAGGACTTTCTTGTGGGCCAATCGCGGGCGTTTTTCTTGCAGCTCGGTTTTCAAACGGTCCAATAACGATGAATAATATTCACCTGTAATAGTTTTTTACCCTTTTCCAGATAGTCGATGAGGATTATCCCTTGCGAATCCCAAAAGACAGTCGCCATAACCTTTCCGGCCGAAGGAACGGTCTTCGCCTTTTTTGGTGTAGATTCCCCCTTGGTAACCCATTCTTTAGATTGTTGTTTGGTCTCAGGAGTATAGTAATGTATCCATGTTTCATCCACAGTGACGAAACGACGCTTAAAGTCCTCCGGATTCTTCTGGAACTGCTGCAAATCATCCTTGCAACGCTTCACACGATTCCGTTTTTGGTCAAGCGTGAGCAATCGCGGCACCCATCTTGCGGATAGCTTTCTCATGTCCAAATGTTTATGCAAAATATTATGTACCCGTTCAGTCGAGATGCCCACAGCACTAGCAATCTCACGCACCTTAACTCTTCTGTCATCCATCACCATATCATGGATTTGATCAATGATTTCTGGAGTCGTAACCTCCACAGGCCGTCCAGAACGTTCAGCATCACTTGTATCCATATGGCCAGTCCGAAAATTTTGAAACCATTTATAAACTGTTCTAATCGAAGGTGCAGAGTCACCATAATGTTTATCAAGCTTCTCTTTAGTCTCCTGAGGCGTTTTTGCCTTTTATAAAGTAATGTTTAATCACCACACGAAATTCTTTTTCGTCCATTTCTTGAAAATCACTCGACTTTCCTTGATTCACACGAATGCCAAACACAAAGAAATAGACCAATATGGCTGAAACTTGGTGTGCGTTCATTCAAGAGATGCTACTAACTAAACATGACCTCGATACGCGCCGGTGGTGCCATCTCTCAGACTTTGCACGGACTTTTCAAACCAGCCTCGTATATATACGGTGTGACAATTTAAGTCCGCATCATATGGGATTTTTTTTAAATAATCACTTTAGCCTAGATCTGATTATGGCATCCATTTGTGCTTCAAATAATATCAGAAATAAAGTATAGTAGGTCATTTTTACGCAGACGTCTCCTGTCAAAACTGACATTTTCGTAAAAATGTTTGAAAAAAACGTATAATTTGGCCAAATTTTAAAAAAAGTTATTAGACAAAATGGTTTATTTTGTGATTCTAGATCTGTTTGTCAAATTTCAACGACCTACTACAATTTTGAATTTTTGGCAGTTTTTTGACATTTCGGCAATTGCAACCTTATTTAAATCATTTAATTTGTCAAAAACTAGGCACCTATAATCTATTTAAGAACAAAATGAAGTCGTATCCATAATTTTTTTTATTGAATATTAAAATTCACACATTATGATGAATCATATTTGATGCAAAGTTCGATTAACTTTTGTTTTTAAATAGAAAAATATTTCTCGCTTACATAGTTTGATAGTAAACACACTTGAACGTTTTCTAAATTAACACAAATCTTATATTTTAATCTTTTTAGTAATGTATTTAAAGTTTCAACAATGTAATATTTCTTTCTATAAACGCTAAATTAACAATTGGCTATTTTAGCCTATTTAATAAATACCTTGTATCAAATACACGCATATTGCAATATTCTACATTTCGGTGTGTCCTCCGTTTCATTCAACGCAACGAATGGTTCTTGCAGAAATTTCTTTGACGGAATTTTTCACAAACTCGAGAGGTATCTCCTGAACACACTGCCTAATTATAGTTTCTAGATGATCGATATCTCTAAATGGTCTAAAGTGATTATTTAAAAAAAAATCCCATATGATGCGGACTTAAATTGTCACACTGATTTATATATATATATATATATATATATATATATATATATATATATATATATATATATATATATATATATATATACGAGGCTGGTTTGAAAAGTGCAAAAATAAAAACTACTTATGTGTTTGGGGTAAACCTTTTTTATTTTTCGACATAGTCTCCTTTTAGTCTTATACACTTCGTCCAACGATGTTCTAGTTTGTTGATCCCTTCCGAATAATAGGATTTGTCCAAGTCTGCAAAATATCCATTAGTGTCTGCAATCATCTCCTCGTTTAAATAAAATCTTTGTCCCGCCAGCCATTTCTTCAAATTGGGGAACAAATAGTAGTCCGAGGGAGCCAAGTTTGGAGAATAGGGGGGATGTGAAACGAGTTAGAATCCTATTTCCATTAATTTTGCCACCACAACTGCTGAGGTGTGTGCTGGTGCGTTGTCGTGATGGAAAAGGACTTTCTTGTGGGCCAATCGCGGGCGTTTTTCTTGCAGCTCGGTTTTCAAACGTCCAATAACGATGAATAATATTCACCTGTAATAGTTTTTACCCTTTTCCAGATAGTCGATGAGGATTATCCCTTGCGAATCCCAAAAGACAGTCGCCATAAACCTTTCCGGCCGAAGGAACGGTCTTCGCCTTTTTTGGTACAGATTCCCCCTTGGTAACCCATTGTTTAGATTGTTGTTTGGTCTCAGGAGTATAGTAATGTATCCATGTTTCATCCACAGTGACGAAACGACGCTTAAAGTCCTCCGGATTCGTCTGGAACAGCTGCAAACCATCCTTGCAACACTTCACACGATTCCGTTTTTGGTCAAGCGTGAGCAATCGCGGCACCCATCTTGCGGATAGCTTTCTCATGTCCAAATGTTTATGCAAAATATTATGTACCCGTTCAGTCGAGATGCCTACAGCACTAGCAATCTCACGCACCCTTAACTCTTCTGTCATCCATCACCATATCATGGATTTGATCAATGATTTCTGGAGTAGTAACCTCCACAGGCCGTCCAGAACGTTCAGCGTCACTTGTGCCCATATGGCCAGTCCGAAAATTTTGAAACCACTAATAAACTGTTCTAATCGAAGGTGCAGAGTCACCATAATGTTTATCAAGCTTCTCTTTAGTCTCCTGAGGCGTTTTGCCTTTCATAAAGTAATGTTTAATCACCACACGAAATTCTTTTTCGTCCATTTCTTGAAAATCACTCGACTTCCTTGATTCACACGAATGCCAAACACAAAGAAATAGACCAATATGGCTGAAACTTGGTGTGCGTTCATTCAAGAGATGCTACTAACTAAACATGACCTCGATACGCGCCGGTGGTGCCATCTCTCGGACTTTGCATGGACTTTTCAAACCAGCCTCGTATATATATATATACATATATATACATACATATATATATATATATATATATATATATATATATATATATATATATATATGTATATGTATATATATATATATATATATATATATATATATATATATATATATATATATATATATATATATATATATATGGAAACAAACATCCCACTGTCTCAGAAACTGTTGCTCGGAGCAGCATTTACCAAGAGACTCTTTTTAGACAGGAGAAGGCGGAAAAATACGAATATTTAATTAAAAATATCATACAGAGTGGTATAAAAAAGTTATGACAATTTAAATGTATACCCAGTGCAATAAGTGGCGCCCCTACTATTTACAACAAAACTGTGAGCTAGTTTCGATTTCTCATCTCAGAAAACCCTTAGCACTGTACAAATAGCAAAATTATTAAGAAAGCTACTTAAGAAAAACTAAAATAAAAGTATAATTTTGACACCCTGTATCTCAAAAATTACGAATTTTTGGGTTAAATGGTCATATTTTCACCCGTGAAATCCACAGTAACTCTACGTACACGGAATACTGGGACACCCGGTGTTAGAGAATAGACTCAAGTCACCATCCGTTCTTCGATGTTCCAAGGAATCAAGGTTGCCGGTCAGTTCCGAGTCTCCAATCGGACAAACCGATCCCTTTTGAATAGAAAATGAAGTATATGTTAGTTATCAAAATAATAATAAATTAGACTTTAGCTTCTCTAATGATTCATTTCATTGTAAACAACTTGCCGCATTACACTTTCTGGTTAATCGTTTAATCATCTTCTCTTTAAAGGCAGTAAGATTCGTAAAAGGGAGCACTTAATAAACAAGTAAATAAATAGATATAAGTTAAACATTCATAGTTCCACCTTTGTTTACATGTAAACAAAACAGGTTGAAATATAATTTAATACCATATAATCCAAAATATAAAAGAAGCTATTTAATAATGTAGGTTTTGTGTTAGCTTGTAAGTCATCAGACAACTTCAAAATATATTTTGAAGTCCGAATAACAAAGCCCAGGAACATAAAAAATATGAAATAGATATATGAGATAAGTTGGAATGATCCGCTCTCTTTTGAATAGAATCCAACAAATGAAGTATATGTTTGGCAGCAAAGCCCCAAACAGGAAGTAGTATTCCATCGTTGGCTGAATTTGAACTTTGCAGAGAATTAACAGGGGTTGTGGAGTGTAAAGCTTGCTAGTTCGAAGTAATAGCGTTTGAGAAGTTCTCTTTGCTATACGTGTAACATGTTCATACCAAGACATAGTTGCTCTCAAATTAACGTCCAGGAAATTGAGCAATGGAGTGTCCCGACATAACTATAATGGGTTCAGCAACGTTATCTTTTTAGCATGAACTCCTGCCTTGATATTTCTTAGTTACTGTCTTTGTTGAGTTGAACGACTTCCTGAAGTGAATCTGGTGGTACATATTTTGAAAATATTCCGTAAACTATAATTTTTCTCAGGAGTTCGCTAAAATAGAAAACACCAACTTTAATCTTCATTCAATTATTTCCATGTAAAGATACGTGCTAAATTTTTAAATCGTTCGTTTTAAAGTTTTTATTAATAAATGACCTTTTTTAAGGTTATTTAATTAATATTTACAAAACATTATTTAATAATTATTAGAAAACATTATTATCTATTCTAGCGTAATAAGACTTTATATTTATTGTTAAATACTATCCACTCGTATACATAGTGCATTAAGCTCAGTGCAAACAGAAAAATCTGTCAATTTATTTATTAATATGGAAACATTTTTAATTTTGAATGGCAACACATCAAATAACATATCATTTAAAAAAAAATTTAACTTTCTATAACAACGAAAAATTGTATTGGGATTAGACCGTATCAAATTGGAGTGAAATTCCGAAGTTCCGCTTATGATTGCACCAGGCATCTTCAAGGATCATTATTCTTCAAGATTAGAACAATGTATTTGACACAGTTTAATCAGAAGAACCACGATTTTTCACCTAACTAAGGCCGAAATATTCCTACGTAAAATAAAAACATAAATATTTTTTGGATGGTTGTAGCTTCTACTTGATGGAAATTCATTATAAATATATAATAAAAGACTGTTATATATATATATATATATATATATATATATATATATATATATATATATATATATATATATTTATATATATATATATATATATATATATATATATATATATATATATATATATATATATATATACGAGGCTGGTTTGACAAGTCCGTGCAAAGTCCGAGAGATGGCACCACCGGCGCGTATCGAGGTCATGTTTAGTTAGTAGCATCTCTTGAATGAACGCACACCAAGTTTCAGCCATATTGGTCTATTTCTTTGTGTTTGGCATTCGTGTGAATCAAGGAAGTCGAGTGATTTTCAAGAAATGGACGAAAAAGAATTTCGTGTGGTGATTAAACATTACTTTATGAAAGGCAAAACGCCTCAGGAGACTAAAGAGAAGTTTGATAAACATTATGGTGACTCTGCACCTTCGATTAGAACAGTTTATAAGTGGTTTCAAATTTTCGGACTGGCCATATGGGCACAAGTGACGCTGAACGTTCTGGATGGCCTGTAGAGGTTACGACTCCAGAAATCATTGATCAAATCCATGATATGGTGATGGATGACAGAAGAGTTAAGGTGCGTGAGATTGCTAGTGCTGTGGGCATCTCGACTGAACGGGTACATAATATTTTGCATAAACATTTGGACATGAGAAAGCTATCCGCAAGATGGGGGTGCCGCGATTGCTCACGCTTGACCAAAAACGGAATCGTGTGAAGTGTTGCAAGGATGGTTTGCAGCTGTTCCAGAAGAATCCGGAGGACTTTAAGTGTCGTTTCGTCACTGTGGATGAAACATGGATACATTACTATAATCCTGAGACCAAACAACAATCTAAACAATGGGTTACCAAGGGGGAATCTGCACCAAAAAAGGCGAAGACCGTTCCTTCGGCCGGAAAGGTTATGGCGACTGTCTTTTGGGATTCGCAAGGGATAATCCTCATCGACTATCTGGAAAAGGGTAAAACTATTATAGGTGAATATTATTCATCGTTATTGGACCGTTTGAAAACCGAGCTGCAAGAAAAACGCCCGCGATTGGCCCACAAGAAAGTCCTTTTCCATCACGACAACGCACCAGCACACACCTCAGCAGTTGTGGTCGCAAAATTAATGGAAATAGGATTCCAACTCGTTTCACATCCCCCCTATTCTCTAGACTTGGCTCCCTTGGACTACTATTTGTTCCCCAATTTGAAGAAATGGCTGGCGGGACAAAGATTTTATTCAAACGAGGAGGTGATTGCAGACACTAATGGATATTTTGCAGACTTGCACAAATCCTATTATTCGGAAGGGATCAACAAACTAGAACATCGTTGGACGAAGTGTATAAGCCTAAAAGGAGACTATGTCGAAAAATAAAAAAGGTTTACCCCAAACATATAAGTAGTTTTTATTTTTGCACGGACTTTTCAAACCAGCCTCGTATATATTATATACATATATATATATATATATATATATATATATATATATATATATATATATATATATATATATATATAAATTAGGTTTAGATCTATAAAGTTGTTGCAAATATACAAATGTAATTAGTATCAATAATGTAAAAAAAGAATGGAAGGAACATACAGGTATGAAAAATAGTATGAAAGAGCAAGACATGAAAGAAAGAAAAGTGAGTACTAGAACAGAACTGTGTAATATAAACTATGAACCACATGTACCTGACTATATCGAGCTGGAATTTTTTAACAAAATATTTTTCCCAGCAGGCAATAAACTAAATCCCCACATAAATAAACAAAGCATAACAAAAAAAAAATATCTCGCAAAACAAGCAAAAAATAAACTGCCATTTAAAGATCTACCGGAAATGGCACTATTATATAATTACGTACATAAGCTACTCAGTATATATCACCAATACACCAAACACTTTATTTTTGCACTCGACGCGCGTTTCGCTAACCATATTAGCTTCATCAGGAGCGATGATTGTCATGATGTGTAGTCAATCATCGCTCCTGATGAAGCTAACATGGTTAGCGAAAGGCGCGTCGAGTGCAAAAATAAAGTGTTTGGTGTAGTGGTGACATATACTGAGTAGTATCATTGTGCCAAAGATTCCACATTCGCAACTTAGTACGTACATAAGGTTCAAATACAAAGGCAGAACATCCGCCGCAGCAAGGCCTCTCTGTGGATGAGAATGCTGTAAAGCATTCTATATCCACAGAACTTGAACATGTATGTAGAACCTGTAATAATTTATCATTAATAATTAAGAGATTTTTGAATTTTGAAAATAACCAAACCTATCGTTACTATTCTTAAAATCAGCATAACATTCTGTTTTGAAAAATTAAAAGATTTTTTTAAAAAGGTTAAGGCTTAGTTATTTCTCTTATTTTGTTACAAAAACCGTTAAAGTATTTTAAGTTTCTTTGGATTAAATTTCCAGAGTTACTGTTAGGAAGCGCCATTTATCACAGTTTTTTTCTTTCCACTCTTTGGATACAAAAATTATCAGTTTTAATGTACTCTCACCACCTCAGGCATCCTGTATACATTCCTTCTATAATTTTCAAAGCGAATTAATAAAAGAATAAAAAGAAAACTGGTGTCAAGTCAGGGCTGCCTGATGGTAGGGCTGATGAAAGGCCGTGGAGAACTAGGTAATTTCTACCTGGCGCGGGTTGCGGAGGGGTCGGGTTTTTCTTGAAAGGATTTTAATTTGTCGTTTGTCTCATTCTTCGTCATCATATTTTTTTATTGTTCTAGAAAAGGGTTTAAACATTTAAAGTTCCACTGTAGTTGCCGGTTCGCTTGCGGCCAGAGGTGTTGGAAGGCAATAACGCCCGTGGTAATACTACCGTCGCGCCGGTTCTTAAAAGTGTGTTTTTTCACTGGAACAACGTTGACCGATATCGTGATGTCCCTGTCAACATATCCGTGAAAAAATATAATAAAAACCTGTTTAAAATATATTTGAACATTGTTAAAAATTAAAATTGGAATATCTGGTCGTATAATTTACCCCATTGTTGCGAAGTTATTGGTTTGCTCAGACAGCACAGGGCATAAGTTCCATGTAACAATATTATTAGTAAAAATAATATAGGTCTTTAATGGTTAAGAATCATTTGATAAACAAAAAATATTAGATAAATATAGAAAAAGGTTAACACTTGAAAAAGATCACCAGGATGTACAACGTACAACGCTTTTCAAGCAGTCTTTTATATGGAGAACATTATCCCTTTGGAATAATTTGCCCAGGACTGTGTTTCTCACCAAGTACAATTTACAGCGATTTAAGAACAACGTGAATCGCTTTTTCCGCACACATGTCGCTCCTGTAGTGCCTTAGGGGCTTCCCTGCAGCACGTATTCTAGACCTATAAAAAGAAATTCGACAGTTAGGGTTTTCCGAAAGTCATCATTTTAAAATTATATCGGCTGTGAAATCAATAAAGCATAATAAAAACAAAAGAAAATTTTAAAATTTTTTTATTAAACAATATACGGCAAATTCAAGACTCTCCTTGCGATCATATTTTTATTGGTTAAAGAGTGACAAAATACGATTTTTGACCAATCATTCTAAAATTTTGCAACTAACAGAAAATGCAATTCTAAAAATTTTTTCCTCATATATATATATATATATATATATATATATATATATATATATATATATATATATATATACATATATACATATATACATATATATATATATATATATATATATATATATATATATATATATATATATAATATTGTTTTGTAAATAATAATAATAAATTTTTCAAAGTCAATTCAATTCTGAAATCATAAATCTAAAATATAAATCTTGTTTCGAAGAAACCATGTCCTTGTTTTCCCATTGGCATAATTCGTCATCAAATACATACTATTGCCCACCTACCCATAAACTTAAATGCAATTTTAATTCCTACCGTAAATATAAAACGATTAAAAATCAAGATGCTAATACAACACAGCAGGAAAAATAATACGTTTCCATAAATTATTGTGTCAACAATAGGATATGTGGTGTGTCTCATTGTGAGGTTGCATATGTTACAAAAATGTTTAGAAACGATAAGTTATACAACTTCTAACGGAAATTGCTATCAATCGGCATATTTTAAAATATCTGCCATAATCTGATTCTCTTAGACATATAGCATTCGAAAGCAAATATCTACTGGTGATCTCTAATAAATTCATCATACATCTCTTGAACACCCCAATTGAATATCTCGAGTGATTGGACTTAATATGACGACGACTACCAAAGTACTTCGCTAACTAACCACTTTTGTTGGATTCGGTTCATCTTGGAACACCCATACAGTTGATTGTTGCTTAGTTTTCAGCTCGTACGAATCTATCCAAGTTTAGTCTCCTGTTATGATGTATACGGATTTTGCAGGTTCTCGGTCGAATTTTTTGAGCATTTCTTTACACCAATTGACAGGAGCCTGTTTTTGAGTTTTAGTCAAATTATGCGGAATCCATCGGGACAGATCCTTTTCACAGCTAAATGTTTATGCAAAATCGAATGTACTGCAGTCTTCGATATGTCTAAGGATGCCTCTATCTAGTCACATGTCAATCCTCTTCAATCACGTTGCGCACAGCATCGATGTTTTTTGGAACAACAACCGATTTTAGTCGACCTTCACGAAATTCAACGCTGGCGGAAGCACGACCATGACGAAATTCTGCAAACCAATTGTAAACAGTCCTTTCTGATGATGATTCATGACCAAAAGTTAAACGAAGCGATTCGAGGCATTGTTGTTGAGTTAGGGCTTCACTAAAATCGTAAAAAATCTTCCAACGAAAACCTTCACGTAAAATTTTCATGTATTTACAAAACTGTTTTTTTTTAACTCGGCCAATTTCTGAGCTGCCACACTTTTAACAATAACAAATGTCAAATTTTATAACAATGGTAATGTCACATCTTAATAGCGCCACCTAGTGGTCATTTGTAAAAACTTAAAAGGCGGCCCTCGTACATTCAAACATTGGAACGTGCCTGGCTTATCGTATTGTTGGCTAAACTGTATTCTTATAGTATCAACGAAAGGCTCTTTTTATGGCTCTCAAGTTCTTTGATGGATCGAGCTTCGCAAGTGACAGTTGATGGGTTCCGATACATTTACAATCAATGTCGGTTATACTGTAAGGCTCCTTCTCTGCTTCTCCTTTAGATTGGCAATCTGCTGGAAGAGAATCTATGCAGAAGAGGGCTATTCGCTTGAATGAGGACGAGAAACTAACTAAAAATCTTGATCATATCGAACGTCGAATAAAGTCTTTTAAATTAAATACTTTTATGGAAAGTGTTAGCAGAAACACCTTAACGAAACTATTTTTTAAATTAACAAACAAACCTAATGGATGATTGGCGAAGTTCAACTGGAGTTCTTATCCTTCTTCATGTGCCATATCCGGTCGCCCGGACGTTGGCGATCACTATGGAGAGTGCTTGTCTGTCTTCGGCCAATCTAAAAAGATCTCCAGCGCTTTGGATTCCTGTCCACTCTCTGATGTTCTTTAGCCAGGACATTTGTTTTCTACCAACTCCGCGCCTTCCCTCAATTTTTCCTTTCATGATGAGCTGGAGAAGACCGTACTTTTCTCCACGTAGTATATGTCCGAGATAAGCAATTTTGCGACACTTTATAGTATTGATCAACAGTCTTTCAGAGTTTGCTCTACGCAAGACTTCCTCATTTGTCAGCAAGTCAGTCCACGGTATTCGAAGCATTCTACGGTGGATCCACATTTCAAAAGCTTCCAGTCGGTTCAATGTGCTTATTTTTATGGTCCAGCACTCCACTCCATACAACAACCCTGACCAGATATAGCATTTGGCCATCCGTTGCCTCAGTTTGAGGTTCAAATTGTCATTGCATAGAAGAGTGCTCATTTTTCTGAAAGTTGTACGAGCTGTTTCAATTCTGCATCTTATCTCTATGTCGGGATCCAAGTCATCTGTTATTATACTTCCAAGATATTTAAATTTATGAACCCGCTCTATCGGTGAGTTGTTGAGTGTCAGCTTCGCATCATCATATTGGCTTCGACTAAACACCATAAACTTGGTTTTGCCATCGTTGACATTCAGGCCCAGACCCCGTCCAGCCTCATCAATTCTGTTTACCATAGTTTGCAGACCGTCCAGTCTATCGCACATAATGAGGGTGTCATCAGCATATCTTATTGTGCTCAGCACAACCCTATTAACCTTAACACCCAGCTCCACATCCTCTAATGCTTCCCTGAAAATCCTGTCCGAGTATAGGTTGAACAAGAGTGGAGACAGGACACAGCCCTGTCGGACCCCGCGCTTAATTTTTATGTTATTTGTTTTCAACTCTCCTATGCGGACTTCGGCTGTCTGTCCCCAGTATAGGTTTCCAATTATTCGAATGTCCCTGTCATCCAGCTGTAGTTGTTGTAGTATTGATATTAGTTTGTCGTGTCTAACCTTATCGAAAGCCTTCTCATAGTCGACAAAGCAGTCGAACACATCCTTACGCTGATCCCGACATTTCTGCAAGAGCACATTGACACCGAACAAGGTTTCGCGCGTCCCGAATGCATTTCTGAACCCCATCTGACTATTATCTAGATCGAACTCACACTTTGTACGAATTCTGGAATGGATGATCCGTAGAAAAACTTTTAAGAGGTGACTCATTAAGCTGATTAAGCGGTAATCACTACACTTTTTGGGATGTGATTTTTTTGGGGATTGTGATGAATGTTGATTTTAACCATTCTTCTGGTATAGTGCCTGTGCTGTATATTAGATTAAATAGTTTTGCAATTTGTCCTATATTTTCCTCTGCTATAAGTTTGATTACTTCAATGGGAATTTCGTCAGGTCCTGTGGCTTTCTTATTCTGTGTAATTGCGTGAAGGATTTCTTCCTTTAAGATTTCGGGCCCATTTAAACAGTTGTCATTGTTTCCTTTGGAAGCTCTGTTATCATCAAAAAGTTCGTTGATATATGTTTCCCAAGCTTCTTTGATTTTTTCATCCCGTATAATAGGTTGATTGGATGAATCGAATAATACATGGGCTGGTTGTTTTCGATACATACCAGTTATATCTCTCACCTTTCGGTGCATTTGGAAAATATCATGTTTCTTTTCCATTTCTTCCATCTCTTCACACATCTCTCTCATCCATCGTTCTTTTGCCATTTTTACTTCCTTTCGAATCACTTTACTAAGTCTTTTATATTCTTCCCTATTTGCTTTAACCAGTCTCCTCTTCTCCATTAAGCTTAAAATGTCTGTGGTCATCCATCTCTTTTTTCCGTGATCGGATTTCAAGTGTCTATTACAAACGTTTGTTAGTTTGCCCATGAGACCATTCCACAAGGATGGGACATCGCCGCTGGTATTTCCCGCTCGAATGAGTTCTCTGGTGATTTCTTGTCGCATCTGATCTTTGATGGAGGCGTTTCCCAATTTAGATATACCCCATTTTCGCTTTTGCATTTTCTGTTTCATTGATTTAAGACGTACCCTCAAATCGGCTATCAATGGGACATGATCAGAGCCAACATCTGCTCCGGGGTATGTGGTTATTCGCTTGATAATATTGCTAAATCGTCTATTGATCAATATATAATCAATTTGATTCCTAACAGGTTCACCGCTGTTATCCTCAGCAGGAGATATCCAAGTGTAAAGGCGTCGCTTGGGGAGCTTAAAACCAAGTATTTGAGACAATCATATCATTGTTCTGACAGAATTCATAGAGTGTATCTCCTCGATGGTTGCTGATTCCCAGGCCATACTCTCCCACGAGGTCAGATCGCCTACCCTTCCCAATGATGGCATTAAAATCTCCGATAATTAAGTTTATATCGTTGGACTTCAACTTACTCAGAACGTGGTTAACAGTATCATAAAGAGATTCCACTTCCCGGTCATATCGCTTGTCGGAGGTTGGGGCGTATATTTGAATAATGTTTATATTAAAAGGCTGGCAATGAAGCTGTACTAACACAAGGCGATCCGATATTGGAAGTGCCAAGAATAAATAGAGTTAGAAATGAAAGAATAAGGGATGTAATGAAAGTAAAAAATCACGATTATTGAGGAAATCCAACAACGGCATCTTATATGGTACGGACACGTGGAAAGAATGGAACACCGAATATCAAAGATTGTTCTAAAGTGAGTACCAAGCGAAGAGAGGAGAAGAGGGAGTTTCAAAGCGACATGGTTTGGTGGTGTTCAGAGGACAATGTCAGAGAGAAATCTAAGATCCGTAGATTGGAAAGATCGAAAAGGATAGAAACTGGAAACCGGAAGGCGAAGAACGGTATAAACCGGATTGATGATGAACAAACAAACCTTGATACGTATTTAATGTGTGTCGATGAGAGTTATAGAAGGAGTGAATATCCTCATTACCCCCCTCCCCCCTCTACCAGATGCTTCGCAATTATAATTTTTAAAATTTACATCTCAACTTTTATTTCAAAAGTTTGTAAACTTAAACTGTAGATTAACAGAGGTTCTAAAAAACCTGAACTAACCTGAGCTAATATGAAGTAGGTTAACTTTAGTAAATCCGGGTTAGTAGACTGGTTCCACAAGTATCACGCGCTTTATCTGTACACAACGTTTTGTAGAGATAAAAGATTCCCCAAATAAACAATCGAGATTATTTATGTATGTTAACTACTAGTAAAATTAAAAAATAATTAAAATTAAAAGCCGACCAAGGGCAAGTCGAACTTGCGCAATTAGTGTACGGTGATTGCTTTTAAAATAAAAAAATTTGTTACCCTAAATGAGTTTTCATTTAGAGTTTCATTCATTATTCAAGTTTTTTTCCGAACTTTGTTGAAAACTTATGACCATAAATTACACAGGTATCCAAAAAAAATTCTCTGTCTTTAAAGTGAGATACGTGTTTTCTTAAGTATTTTTTTATGCTTTTTTTAACCCAAAAAGCCATAAAAAATACGTCCACCGTGACATTTTTTTTAGAAAACTCCCACTTAAAGTTGCATTTATCATAAAAACTTAAAAAATTAGGTTTTAGTATTCATGTTTAACAAAAAAAAACATGCATACATCACCTTTAACTCAGCTACGAAGCAAAATGCCGTTTAAAATAAATATATGCAACCGCTAAATTAAAAAACTGTTTTTAATTTTTATTAATATTGAAGAAAACTATTATTTCCAGTGTTTTTTGAAGTTCTTAATCCTGACTTGTCATCAAAAAATAAAGTTTTATGTTCAGTTTCAACAAAAAAACTCGCTTTTACACTTACAAGGGTGCTGTGTGGTTGGTAAAATGCTTTTTTTAAGTAAATAAATGCAACAGCGAAACAAGAATTTTTTTTCCAACAAAACTATCATTTCTAGTAGTTCTTTAAGTATCAAATTCGAATTTAATATCAAAACATGAGGAATAGTGTTTAGTGTTAAAAAAGAATATCCGTTTACTATTTAGGAAAAAAAGGTTGCAAAAAGCAATCTAATGAATATCCCTTGACAGTTTTAAAAGTCGATTTTGTGGATAGATTGATTGAGTGAATATGGGGAAATGTAAGTGAATAAGTGAGAGAGTAAGGGAATGAACGAGTGAGTGAGTGAGGTAGTGAGTGAGCGAGTGAGTGAGTAAGTGTGCCAGTGAGTGGCTAAGTTAACGAATGATTGAGTGAATCAGTGAATGTAGTAGTGAGCGAGTTATTGAGTATGGGGGTGTGTGAAAGAGTGAGTGTGTGAGTCAGTGACTGAGCCAGCGAATGAGTGAGTGAGCAAGTGAGTTTTGTTTAATATTAAAAAAAAAAAAAAAAAATTTTAATTTAGCAGTTGCACATATTTATTTTAGAAAGCATTTTGCAACATAGTTTAGTTAAAGGTGGTGTATGCGTGTTTTTGATAAACATGAACATTAAAACCTAATATTTTTAAGTTTTTATGATAAATTTAGTTTCAGAACATTTAAAGATGTCCGAAATAATAGTTTTATTCCATAATTTTAAAGATTATACAGTTTTACGAGGCTGGTTTGAAAAGTCCGTGCAAAGTCCGAGAGATGGCACCACCGGCGCGTATCGAGGTCATGTTTAGTTAGTAGCATCTCTTGAATGAACGCACACCAAGTTTCAGCCATATTGGTCTATTTCTTTGTGTTTGGCATTCGTGTGAATCGAGGAAGTCGAGTGATTTTCAAGAAATGGACGAGAAAGAATTTCGTGTGGTGATTAAACATTAATTTATGAAAGGCAAAACGCCTCAGGAGACTAAAGAGAAGCTTGATAAACATTATGGTGACTCTGCACCTTCGATTAGAACAGTTTATAAGTGGTTTCAAAATTTTCGGACTGGCCATATGGGCACAAGTGACGCTGAACGTTCTGGACGGCCTGTGGAGGTTACGACTCCAGAAATCATTGATCAAATCCATGATATGGTGATGGATGACAGAAGAGTTAAGGTGCGTGAGATTGCTAGTGCTGTGGGCATCTCGACTGAACGGGTACATAATATTTTGCATAAACATTTGGACATGAGAAAGCTATCCGCAAGATGGGTGCGGCGATTGCTCACGCTTGACCAAAAACGGAATCGTGTGAAGTGTTGCAAGGATGGTTTGCAGCTGTTCCAGAAGAATCGGGAGGACTTTAAGCGTCGTTTCGTCACTGTGGATGAAACATGGATACATTATATACTCCTAAGACCAAACAACAATTAAACAATGGGTTACCAAGAGGGAATCTGCATCAAAAAAGGCGAAGACCGTTCCTTCGGCCGAAAAGGTTATGGCGACTGTCTTTTGAGATTCGCAAGGGATAATCCTCATCGACTATCTGGAAAAGGGTAAAACTATTACAGGTGAATATTATTCATCGTTATTGGACAGTTTGAAAACCGAGCTGCAAGAAAAACGCCCGCGATTGGCCCACAAGAAAGTCCTTTTCCATCACGACAACGCACCAGCACACACCTCAACAGTTTTGGTCGCAAAATTAATGGAAATAGGATTTCAACTCGTTTCACATCGCCCCTATTTTCCAGACTTGGCTCCCTCGGACTACTATTTGTTCCCCAATTTGAAGAAATGGCTGGCTGGACAAAGATTTTATTCAAACGAGGAGGTGATTGCAGACACTAATGGATATTTTGCAGACTTGGCCAAATCCTATTATTCGGAAGGGATCAACAAACTAGAACATCGTTGGACGAAGTGTATAAGCCTAAAAGGAGACTATGTCGAAAAATAAAAAAGGTTTACCCCAAACACATAAGTAGTTTTTATTTTTGCACGGACTTTTCAAACCAGCTTCGTATATTATTTATTAAAATGTATGTAATAGTTTTCTGGCAACTTTAAGTGTGTTTTCTGAAAAAAACCTCACTGTGGATGTATTTTTATGATTTTGTTTTGATTGATCATAAAAATTTATTAAGTAAATACGTGTCTCGCTTAAAAGACAGAATTTTTTTGTATACCTGTGTTATCAAAGGTAATTTTCGGCCAATCTACACCTTGTGGAGAATATTCCAGAATTTTTTTAAAATTTTTTTGATCAATACTTTTCGAGATAAGGAGGACAGCGATTGTTCGCAATTTTATTAAAAATAATACAACGAAAAGTGTACGCAAGTATTATATCGTTTACATTTTTGAACTGGTGTTTTTACAAGCTTTCATTTGACACCCCACTCGATGACCTGGTAATTTTTTTTTTCACTTCGGATATCACCCTCCAAAACTAACCCCTTAAATCCAAATTTAACTTTCAAAACTATACGGCTCTGATGGTGCTATCAATTCCTATATTTGTGCCAAATTTCAACTCTCTATGTCAAATAGTTTCGGAAAAAATCGGGTGTGACGGACAGACAGACAGACGAACAGATAAACAGGCAGACACCGAAGTTATCTTATAAGGGATCCGTACGTAACACTAAAAACGGAATAAAGCAAATAAATCTAGAGTAAGATATACAAATAATCGTAATAATTTTGATACTTTCAGAAATATATTTAAAATGAATAAATTAAATCATGCATTCGTGTTAAGGTGAATAATGTAATTAAGCCAATAATAAACAAGTAAACTACTTGCTTTGCATTTATGCATGAGAAATATTTGCATACATGTGACTTTGCTTTCTTCTTGACACCGATCTTATAAAGAATGCTAATAATTATCAGAACATTTCTTTATGCTTTAAATATTTATAATTTAAATAAAATCTACTAAGATTGATTCTTAAGTACTAACTTAAGAATTCATTTTTAAGATAATGTTTTAGAAACTCCACAGATTCCGAAATTTTCGTTCTTCAAAGTAAATGTTATGTTATAAATATATAGGCAGATACTTGCCATAGTACTCGAGAAATGCTTGAGCGAGCTAACACCATTTTTTTTTGAACTTTTTAACTTATCCTCCAGAAAATTAACATTTCCTTCCCAATAGAAATTAAATGGGGTTTAGCTGATACCCGAAAATGACAAACAACTACCGACCAATAGCAGTGCTTTTAGTAATTTACAAGAATATAAAAAATACTATCAATTAATATCTTTTAAAATAACTTAAAGAATCTCTTTCAATAAGATTTTCATAAGAAAAGACCTGATTGTGACAAGAAGTAGGTAGAGCAAACTAGAAAATCTACACGAACAAGAGTTAAAGAACTTGAAGGAAGTTTGAAGGACTAAACCGAGGAACTTAAAAGATATGGAATATAACACATTTTTTTTGCAAAATTCGACTTTATTCATCAATTTAGTCTCTTTCAAGAGCGATACAACCAGTCCAAGGCTTTTTCAATATTCCTATACCTTTCTTGTAGAAGGATTTGTCTTTGCCTTCAAAATACGCCTCGATTTCGGCGATAACTTCTCCATCGGAGCCAAATCTCTTTCTCGCGAGTATGTATGTATGTATGTATGTATGTTTAAATGTAGCTCATCGATAGCAAAGATCATTTAGCGCCAGTTCATCTATAATATATATAAAATGCAACGTCTCTCTGTCCGTCTGTCTGTCTGTCTGTCCGTTAGTGCGCTTATCACTGAAGAACCACTTATCCGATTTACGTACTTTTTTTTTTAAAACATACATATGTTCTCTGGCCAGGTTATAGGCTATATTTTATTAGGATAGGTAGAATAAGGAATGAGCAGTGACGTAAAATAGTGAATGAAGTCGGAAATAAGTTTGCCGCTAGCGCGTGCCTTTGCAATACACAGCCTAAACCATTAAATAAGGAACAATATTATGTAGCAAAGAATATCTGTAATATATAATCTATAATATATATATATAAAATGCAATGTCTCTCTGTCTGTCTGTCTGTCCATTAGTGCGTTTATCACGCGGAAACCACTTATCCGATTTACCTGTCTTTTTTAAATTCATACATATATTCTTTGGCCAGGTTATATAATAATAGTAATAATCTATATCTATAATAAATATAAAATGCAATGTTTGTCTGTCTGTCTGTCTGTCCGTTAATGCGCTTGTCCCTCGAGAACCACTTATCCGATTTACGTGATTTTTTAAATTCATACATATGTTCTCTGACCAGGTTATAGGTATATATTTTATTACATCTATAATATATATAAAATGCAACGTATCTCTGTCTATCTGTCTGTCCGTTAGTGCGCTTATCACTGGAGAACCGCTTATCCGATTGTCGTACTTTTTTTTTAAAACATACATATGTTCTCCAGCCAGGTTACAGGCTATATTTTATTACGATAGGTAGCATAAGGAATGAGCAGTGACAATAATAGTAAATGAAGTAGGACAAAGTTTGCCGCTAGCGCGTTCTCTTGCAATACACAGTCCAAACCAGTAAATATGGAACAATATTATGTAGCAGAGAATATCTATAATATATATAAAATGCAATGTCTCTCTGTCCGTCTGTCTGTCTGTCTGTCTGTCCGTCCGTTAGTGTGCTTATCGCTGGAGAACCACTTATCCGATTTACGTGCTTTTTTTTAAACATACGTATGTTCTCTGGCCAGGTTATAGGATATATTTTATTAGTTGACATAAGGAATAAGCAGTGACGATAATAGTGAATCAAGTCGGAGAAAAGTTTGCCGCTAGCGCGTTCTCTTGCAATACACTCCCTAAAGCATTAAATATGGAACAATATCATACAATATATATAAAATGCAACGTCTCTCTGTCTGTCTGTCTGTCCGTTAGTGCGCTTATCACTCGAGAACCACTTATCCGATTTACGTGTTTTTATAAATTTATACATATATTTTATATAATTCGATATAAGCTTAGATAATGGGAGATAAGGTGAGATAATGGGAGATAAGGATAAATAATGAGAGATAAGTCGAGATAAGGTGAGATAATGGGAGATAAGTATAAATAATGGGAGATAAGGAGAGATAATGGGAGATAAGCAGAGATAAGTCTAGATAATGGAAATTATGTAGAGATAATGGGAAATAAGGAGAAATATTGGGAGATAAGTCGAGATAAGCCTAGATAATGGGAAATAAGGTGAGATAATGGGAGATAAGGAGAAATAATGGGAGATAAGGAGAAATAATGGGAGATGAGCAGAGATAAGCCTAGATAATGGAAATTATATAGAGATAATGGGACATAAGGAGAAATATTGAGAGATAAGGAGAAATAATGGGAGATATTTTATTACGTTGGGTAACATAAGGAATAAGCAGTGACGATAGTAGTGAATCAAGTCCACGCGAGCGGAGCCGCGGGCCCGGCTAGTGTGTAATTATATTTTAGAGTAAAGCTCTGTTTCTTTTAAAAATTCTATTAGGCTTTTTATATTATTTATGTTTGGAGTTACTATTTGATGTAAAGGTTTCAACAAATTATGTTTAGATCTTTGGGGAAGATGATCATGGGAAAGGATATGTTTTATTGTGAGTGTTGTATGACAGTGGTGACATATTGGGGAAGGTTCTCCCTTTAATATATGTGAGTAAGTTAGGTGCGTGTGTCCTATAGAATTTCTTCTCCATATAATATTCTCTTTTCTTGTTAAACTTGGTAGATCAAATGGTGGATATACTGCACACTTAGATTCCCAGAGCTTTTTATCGTCTTGCAAGTCCCAGGAAAGTTGAAACATATTTCTGAAAGTATCATTGAAAAAATTTGACAGGTCTGATGGTGATAAGATTGTATTTTTGGATATTCCAGAGAAAATTGCCAATTTGGCGTTAGTATCCGCTAAATCGTTTCCTTTTATGTTAATATGACTGGGGATCCACAATAAAACTAAGTTAATCTTCCGGATGTAACTTATGTGTATAAGATTCATTATATCTAGTACTAGTGGGATTGATGTTTTCGATGAATTTATGGATTTCAGAGAACTAGGGGAATCAGTTATGATAAGAATGTTATTATTTTTTTCTCTTATCGCTAATCTGATAGCTTCTCTTATAGCAAGTAATTCAGATGTATAAATGGTAGAGATAATCTTAACTTTAAATTTGTGAATAGTATTCGGTGCGATTACTGCGGCACCCACTCCCAGGTCTGATTTTGATCCATCCGTGTAATAGTGTATATAGTTTTGGTATTTATCATGTATAAGTTGTAAAAACGATGATTTTATTTGAGAAGAGGATTGAATCTTTATTGTATTTTGTTAAGCTGTCGGAGAGGGGGCGGTCCAAAGAGGCAGTAATGGGAATTTTGATGAGTCTGGTGAGGTGAAGGAAAATTCATGAGTAGATAAGAAGATCTTAATTCTGGATTGTATAGAGTTGGGGCTGAATGATTTAGAGTGTATCTGATGTAGATTGAGGGCACTTTTAAAGTGAGATCTAAATAATGATGTGGTGTAAAATCGCATTAAAGATTTTTGTCTGTGTAAGGAAAGGAGGGGCATGGAAGCGATGCACTGTAAGCTTAGAATTGGAGAAGTTCGATAGGCTCCCGTCGATAATCGCAAGGCCTGGTTTTGGATTACTTCGAGAGATCTTTTGTTGATGGGACTCGCCGCCTCGTAAATGAAATCCCCATAACTTATTTTAGATAATATGATCGATTTATATATCTTCATTAGAGAGGGGAAGTCTGAACCCCTTGAGGTATTTGATAACAGTCTCATTGTGTTTAGATCTCTCGCTGTTTTTGTCTTAAGGTAGTCGATATGTTTTTTCCAATTTAGTCTGTTGTCAAAAATCAGTCCTAGCAAGGATATGTTGTTTACCATTGGAATGGGAGTACTGGATAGATTTAGGATGTTTGTTTTAGGACAACTCTTTTTTTTGCAAAAAGGATTGTGGAGCATTTGGTCGGGGAGAAAGTGAAACCCAATTGTGATGACCAGTCTGTAATCATATTTAAAGCTGATTGCAATATATTAGTAATCGAAGAATTATAAGATGAGGAATAATAGATTATAATGTCATCTGCAAAAAACTTTAGTGATACATTTCTCGGAATATGTTCTTCAATGGTTTGAATTGCTAAGAGGAAGAGGGTTGGGCTCAAGATTGAACCCTGTGGGACTTTGGCCTTTGACTTCAACATAGGCTTCAGTTTTGGCAATAACTTCATCATTGGAGCCAAATCTCTTACCCGCGAGTATTTTTTTGAGGTCTACGAATAGATAATAGTCACTGGAGGCCAAATTTGGAGAATACGGTGGGTGAAGAAGCAATTCGAACTTCAATTTATACAATTTTGCCATCGTAACCATTGACTTGTGGCACGGTGCATTGTCTTGATGAAAGAGCACTTTTTCTTTTCCATTTGGGGCCGTTTTTTGCGATTTCTGCCTTCAAACGCATCAATAACTTTATATAATGTTCGCTATTGATGGTTTTTCCTTTCTCAGCATAGTCAATGAAAATTATTCTATGTGCATTCCAACATACAGAGACCAAAACCATCCCAGCCGACTATGTGTCTTTGGTCGCTTCGGGCGGCTTTCATCGGCTGCTGCCACTCAGCTGACTGCCAATTTGATTCCGGTATGTAGTGGTGGATCCATGTTTCATCCATTGTCAAATATCGCATGAAAAATTCCTTTTTATTGTGCTTAAACAGGTCCAAACATCGCTCAGAATCATCAACACGTTGTTGTTTTTGGTCCACTGTGAGCAAACGTGGTACCCATTTTGAACAGAGCTTTCTCATGCCTAAATGTTCATGCAAAATATAACCAACACATTATTTTCATATCCTTAGGGTGTCAGCTATCTCACACAATTTCACATTACAGTCATCCAAAACAATTTTGTGAATATTTTTGATGTTATCCGGTGTAACCACCTCATTTGGGCGTCCAGAGCGTTCAGTATTATTTGTATCTGTACAACCGCGTTTAAATTCAACATACTAGTAAATGATAAGTGATTTTCCAGGGGCAGAGTCCCCGTAACACTTATCAAGTCATTGCTTTGTTTGAACGGTATTTTTCCCATCAAAAAAACAGTGTTCAATTAACACCCGAAATTCGATTTTTTCCATTGTTTTGAAAATATCAAAAGTAGCGTCACTAAAACCACTGTAACTTGTAAATTAATCGTCGAAATATCATGAAATTTTGACACGTATCGTTTGAAGGTTGGTACTTCCTAAAAATCATAAGGATTTTTTTGAAAAAGGCGACATCTATGTGTGAGACCAAAAACTTCTCAGCCTACATATTATGTGTGAAACAAGGTGTAATATTTGTAACAAGAAACATGTCGGGCATGTAAAGGTCCTTCAAACAAGATTTAAAGAATACTTAGCCGATTTGACAATAGATAAGAAAATCGATCATTGCCAAACATGTTATTGAACATAATCACATAGTAAGAAATAATGTACGGTTAATTAAATATGTATGTAATAGCAGATTATTAAACGCACATCAAAGTACTAAAATTACAAAATGTAAAAATAATTTAAATGAGCACACACAACCACACTTTACATACGGTCAAGTAAGAACGTGTCAACCCCCAAACGTAGATTGGGGATTGACACAGGGTCTTTCATGTTGTATTGAACCAATGGCTGAGTGGAAATTGGCCAGGCTTTTGAAATGATAATATAACTCCAAATTAAAGCTTTATCGGAAAAATTTTATTGCTCTAGCCTCGATCTATGTTTTCTTCTGCCCCACACGAGTCGTTTCTCTCTGTGTTTTTCGCTCAGCAATAGTTTTTTAGTGTTCCGTACGGAACACTTATAAGATCACTTCGGTGTCTGTCTGTCTGTCTGTCACACCCGATTTTCTCCGAAACTATTTGCTGAAGTATTTATTGTTATTCACTTCAACGGTTTCGCCGCCTATGTGGATGAAAAAACAATAATAATTATACAATAATTTGACAACGTGGCTTCAGTAAAGAGCAAGATAAAAAAATATTAAGTGTCAATAAAATATTATTACGTTAAACTTTCCTAAAATACAATAAAACTAAGATTTTAAAATATAATGCTAATCTTCTAATAAACTGCGATAAAATTATTAAGAGGAGAATTACAGATTTTTTTATATTGTTACTCATTATGATATATAACCTTAAATCAAACAAGTATGTGGAATATAAATATACAGGGTGCCCCATATGTATGGAATAATAATTCCACAGCATTAATTAATCAGTGTATCAAAAAAGTGTTTAAATAAAAGTTCTAAGGTGTTATACAGCGCACATGCTAACGTTGACAATAAAATGTTTTGAAGAAATTACACCATCTTGAGTTTTTTTAAATGGAAAGCCCTGTATTCTGCATATTATTTGTCTGACATACCATATGTACAAATTTTTGGAGTTATTGATATTTGAAATTAAGGAGAACAAATTTAAAAAAAAAAATGTTGAGCTGGCTGGTGTCAAATATTTACTGTCAGGTAACGACTTAACACGTCAAAAAATGATTTATTGACGAAAACGTTTATTACTGCATTTTGTGAAGTTGCAATTTGAGCATAATGTCATAATGGTAATTTTACAGAAACTGAAAGACCACTTTTGTTAATGATGGTTGGTTACGGAGACCGTAGAACACACAGGAGATGTGTGATCTTTTTAACACAGAATATCCGATTCTAGAACCTATTACCCAATCCGTAGTTAGCAAAACCTGGACCTCCGAAAGTTAAAACAAGCGATGATAGTAACCATCGGTAACCAACCATAATTAACAAAGTGATTCTTTCAGTTTCTGTTAAATGTACCATTATGATATTACGCTTAAATTGCAATTTCAATATAGATATCTAGAATTTTTTACTAAGACTCAAAAATAAAATCCAGGGCTTTCATTTAAAAAAAAAATTTAAGATGGCATAATTTCTTCGAACTGAGAGTTTAAAATATTTTATTTTCAACGTCAGCATGTGCGCTATATAACACCCTATAAATTCTATTTAAACATTTTTTTGATACACTGATTAATAAATGCTGTGGAATCATTATTTCATACATATGGGGCACCTTCTATAAAATGCTTATGTATATACAAGGCATCTCATAATATAAAAAAATTCTAATTTTGGTTAATAATCTTTATACCACCATCATCATCATCATGATTGCAGCTACACAGTCCATTGTCGTACAGAAGCCTCCCCTAACTACGTCTATCTTCTTCGATCTTGGGCCTTGTTTATCCAGTTGTATCCTGCTAGTGTTTTGATGTAGTGGGGTGTAGGGTTTGTAGGCGCCTTCTACTTCTTTTTTTATTCCAGAGCCTACAGTTGATCACTCTATGGATCCATCAATTATCAGAGAGTCTAGCAATGTGATCCAAACAGCTCCACTTCAGTTTAGATATCTTGGGCCTTCTTCGAATTTCTTCATTAGTCAACATATCCCTCAATGATATACCCTCCTTTTCATTGCTCGTTGAGCTACTTAAAGGCGATTTAAAATTTCTTGATTCAGGGCTCATGTTTCTGTACCATATACCAATACTGGTAAGACGTATTGGATAAATTTGTTCGCTTTTAGTGTATTTGGAACATTGGAAAGGTAGATGTTCCACAGTTTGCCATACGCTGGCCAAGCTAACGATATTCTCTCTATAAGTTTTCTTTGGAAATTACTATTTTTTATCCAAGATATATGTATGTACTAGCCGATATATATGTATGTAAAATCCAGGACTTGATTCACTACTATCGTCACTGCTTATTCCTTATGTTACCCAACGTAATAAAATATCTCCCATTATTTCTCCTTATCTCCCATTATTTCTCCTTATCTCTCTTTATCTCACCTTATTTTCCATTATTTAGGCTTATCTCGACTTATCTCCCATTATTTCTCCTTATCTCCCATTATTTCTCCTTATCTCCCATTATCTCACCATAACTCCCATTATCTAGACTTATCTCTGCTTATCTCCCATTACCTCTCCTTATCTCCCATTATTTATACTTATCTCCCAGTATCTCACCTTATCTCCCATTATCGAGGCTTATCTCGATTTATCTCCCATTATTTCTCCTTATCTCCCATTATCTCACCTTATCTCCCATTATCTAGGCTTATATCGAATTATATAGAACATATGTATAAATTTATAAAAACACGTAAATCGGTTAAGTGGTTCTCGAGTGATAAGCACACTAACGGACAGACAGACAGACAGAGAGACGTTGAATTTTATATATATTGTATTCTTTGCTACATGATATTGTTCCATATTTAATGCTTTAGGGAGTGTATTGCAAGAGAACGCGCTAGCGGCAAACTTTTCTCCGACTTGATTCACTAATATCGTCACTGCTTATTCCTTATGTCACCTAATAAAATATATCCTATAACCTGGCCAAAGAACATACGTATGTTTAAAAAAAAAGCACGTAAATCGGAAAAGTGGTTCTCCAGTGATAAGCACACTAACGGACGAACAGACAGACAGACGGACAGAGAGACATAGCATTTTATATATATTATAGATATTCTCTGCAACATAATATTGTTCCATATTTAATGGTTTGGACTGTGTATTGCAAGAGAACGCGCTAGCGGCAAACTTTGTCCGACTTCATTTACTATTATCGTCACTGCTCATTTCTTATGCTACCTATCGTAATAAAATATAGCCTATAACCTGGCCGGAGAACATATGTATGTTTAAAAAAAAAAAAAGTACGAAAATCGGATAAGTGGTTCTCCAGTGATAAGCGCACTAACGGACAGACAGACAGACAGAGATATGTTGCATTTTATATATATTATAGATGTAATAAAATATATACCTATAACCTGGTCAGAGAACATATGTATGAATTTAAAAAATCACGTAAATCGGATAAGTGGTTCTCGAGGGATAAGCGCATTAACGGACAGACAGACAGACAGACAAATATTGCATTTTATATATGTTATAGATATAGATTATTATTATTATTATATAACCTGGCCAAAGAATATATGTATGAATTTAAAAAAAGACAGGTAAATCGGATAAGTGGTTCCCGCGTGATAAACGCACTAATTGACAGACAGACAGAGAGACATTGCATTTTATATATATTATAGATTATACATTACAGATATTCTTTGCTACATAATATTGTTCTATATTTAATGGTTTAGGCTGTGTATTGCAAAGGCACGCGCTAGCGGCAAACTTATTTCCGACATCATTCACTATTTTACGTCACTGCTCATTCCTTATGCTACCTATCGTAATAGAATATAGCCTATAACCTGGTCAGAGAAGATATGTATGTTTTAAAAAAAAAGTACGTAAATCGGATAAGTGGTTCTTCAGTGATAGGCGCACTAACGGACAGACAGACAGACAGACAGAGAGACGTTGCATTTTATATATATATTATAGATAGGGTGTCCAAACCCACACCTCGAACATTTTATTTTCAGAAAACTGGTTTAACTTATGCATAGTGTCAAAAATAAACGCGACAATATTCTAAATATAACTTAGTCCGTATTAGGTTGTGAATGTGGAATCTTTGGCACAATGATACTACTCAGTATATATCACCACTACACCAAACACTTTATTTTTGCACTTGACGCGCGTTTCGCTAACCATGTTAGCTTCATCAGTAGCGTCGAGTGCAAAAATAAAGTGTTTGGTGTAGTGGTGATATATACTGAGTAGTTAGTCCGTATTACTTAGATTGCAAACATTTGAAAGAACCTGTGCGGATTTATTATTGACAGAAAAGAACACAGATGTGTACTGTAAACAACTATATAACTTAATTAGCCAGAAAATTTAATTTCTCTCCTATAACACTATACTCAACTTATAAGGTGATAAAGTTGTAAATATATTATATCTAGTAGAGATGTAAATGAAGTGATAACATTTTTTAACGTAATAAAATAATGATTTTATAAATAACATATTAGATAATAGAAATTGTATGCTAATAAAATTAATATTAATTTTATTTACTTTAATTTTATTTCAACAATTTACATAAAGCAAACCTGTTTATTTTTTACCTCCTCTTGAAAAAGGGGTGGAGTGAAAAAATGATGGAAGAGCTAGATCGAACAGAAGTAGTCATAAACCAAAGATTTCAATAAATAAGCTTATATAATCTGCAGCTGGTAACGCGTAAAATCAGCTAAACTTAAAAAGACACTAAAAATGTTTTACGTTAATGTGTATGGTGTGAAAAGTCCCGAGACTTTCCGAAAGATGACAGCACAAATAATAAAAAAAATATGATTTTCCGTTATTGTAAACTCTCGGAAGATTCGTGTAAGATTTTCATGATATTTTGTCTATTAGTTTGTGAGTTACAGCTGTTTGAGTGACGCTACTGTTGATTTTTGCAAAATGATGAAACAAAAATAAATTCGTGTGTCGATTAAATATTGCTTTTTGATAGGAAAAAATATAGCCAGAACCCAAAAAATGGCTTGAGAAGTATTATGACACATCTGCTTCGTCGAAAGCACCTAATGTTGAGGCTCTATTAAACTTAAATGGGGTCATATAAGCACCGATGATGCACCAGGTTCCGGACGTCCAAACGGCTAAGTCACTACAAAAAAAACACAAAAATTCCACCATATTACTCTGAATGACAGCAAAGTGAAAGTGAGAGAGATAGCTGACATCGTGAAGATGTGCACAGAATGCTTGAGGCATATTTTGCATGAATATTTATATATGAAAAAGCTATGCGCTCGATGGATGCCGCGAACTCTCATAATTGATCAAAAACATCAACGTGTCGAAGATTCAGCATACCGTTTGGTACTGTTTTGTGTTTCGTGACAATAGACGAAATATGGATCCAGCACTACACGCCTAAATCCAACAGTTAGTCCGTAAAGAGGCTAGAATGGCATGAAAGCCAAACGAAGCGTCCAAAAACACAAACATCAGCTAGAAAGATTTGTTTTATCAAGATAATGCACCACCTCACAAGTTCATAGAATCAATGGAGAAACTGGACCAATTGGGTTATGAATTGCTTCCTTATCCGCCGTATGCACCAGATCTGGCCCCTAGCGATTATTACCTTTTTCCAAATTTGAAAAGGGAAAGAAATTTGGCTGAAATGAAGAAGTTGAATGGGAAAGAGAGTATTTTAGAGAGCTTGACAAACCATACTATACGAAAAGTATCCAAATGTTGGAAGATCGCTGAAATCAGTGTATCGTTCTTGGAGAGAACTATGTTTAAGAATAAAATCGATTTTTGGCAAGAACATTGTTTTTTCTTCAAAAATCTCGGGGCTTTTCATCCCATATAGCATGTCTATTAAAATAAAAAAACCGGTCAAGTGCAAGTTGAACTTGCACAATTAGTGTTCCGTACGTTGATTGTTTTTAAAATAAAAATTTTTGTTAGGGTGGTATAAAATGACCAGTGACTTCACAAAATACACCCCAAATGAATTTTCAACAAAGTTTGTTTCCAATCTTTACTGAAAACTGGTGACCTTGAAATTTTTTTTTTTTATATACCAAATAAATTATTAAAGGTAATGCACTCGTAATAATTTTCGTTCAATCTATACCCCGTGGAGAATATTCCAGAATTTTTTCAAAATTTTTTGATCAGTATTTTTCGAGATAAGGTAGGGGACAGCGATTTTTTAAAAGTAATACGAAGAAAAGTGTGCGCAAGTATTACATTATATATATATATATATATATATATATATATATATATATATATATATATATATATATATATATATATTTACTCGTGTTTTCACAAGCTTTCATTTGACACCACACTCGATGACCTAGTAAAAAAATTTTTTTTCTCTTCCGATTTCACCCCTCAAAACGAACCTCTTAAGTCAAAATTTATGTTACGGTGGTATAAAATGATCAGTGACTTCACAAAACACACCCCAAATGAGTTTTCAACAAAGTTTGTTTCCAATCTTTACTGAAATCTGATGACCTTGAAATTTTTGTTTTTTTTATATACCATATAAATTATTAAAGGTAATGCACTCGTGATAATTTTCGTTCAATCTACACCCCATATAGAATATTCCAGAATTTTTTCGAAATTTTTTGATAAGTACTTTTCAAAATAAGGCCCGGGACAGCGATTTTTCGCGAATTTTTAAAAATAATACAAAGAAAAGTGCGCGCAAGTATAATATTATATATATTTTTTACTCGTGTTTTCACAAGCTTTCATTTGACACCACACTCGATGACCTAGTAAAAATTTTTTTTTTTTCACTTCCGACTTCACCCCCCAAAACTAACCCCTTAAGTCAAAATTTAATTCTCAAAACTACATGGCTCTAATGAGACCATCAATTCCTATATTATTACCAAATTTCACCTTTCTATGTCAAATAGTTTCCGAGAAAATCGGGTGTGACAGACAGACAGACAGACAGACAGACAGAGACCGAAGTGATCTTATAAGTGTTCCGTACGGAACACTAAAAATGTGCTGAAGGTGTTGACAAAACACATTGTAAATTACTTCCTCTTTCCGGCCCTTAAAAGTTGCATAAGCATTTCGAGTTCGATATGATATCAATCGTATAATGGAATGCTTATCCGGAAAGTTCGCAATATTCAAGGAAGAATATGAATCTTGATTCAAAACTTTTAAAAAACATATTACGTTTTCAAACCAAAGATTTCGATTTTTATCCTACTAATTAAGCATAAACATTTCTTCGTAGAGCTTTTTTCACAACAAAACAGAATTATACTATAAATACCAGGGTGTTTTATTTAAGTTGTCTACCCAGCTATGAGGCTAAACTCTCATCGTTCTCTAAAGGTACCAAATATTCTTGAGAAACTTCGATTCTAGTTAGTTTCTACTCCGGTATAAGGAGTTTGATGTTCTTTCGTTCAGAAATTTTTTTCATCCCTAAAACTTTGCACACATTCTTAAAATCGGATACTCCAGCCTCTTTAGCAGACACTGGGATCTCCATTCGTCGATCTGACAGCAAATTCCTCAACAAGCCTCATGGTAAAGCCAATATTTTAATAATACAAAAATCAGTAAAGCAATCTGTCTAGTACTTTTCTCGCAAACATGTAGTTCTAAAATAAAATATGTTTACTATTCAACAAAATATCAGAAAAAACTCCCATATTACTATTAAAACCTTTTAATATTTATCTGCCCCCATCCATTTCCGCCCTTTGCCTGAAATAATATCGTGCAAAAACCAAGTGCTTCTCCTAGGTAAATGTTATTTATGTACCAAGTTCAAAATTGATATTTCGTTCGAAACTTATCATGCCAAAAGACCGAGAGACCGACATACCGACGGAAATGAGTGACTATTTGTCGTGATCTAGAAACTCTAAAACGTGAAGAAAAGTGCGATTTTTTTTTAAGAATACGATCCGTTGGTAGATACTAGTAAAGACCCTTATACAATTAGATAGATGTATTATCAAGGTACTATTTTTAGATGTACGTAAAAAGACCTAATTACGTACATTTTTATCTACATTTAGAGAGCCCACTTACGTAAAACTATACGAATGTTTTTCCTAAAAAGCACGTGACACTTATAAGAACTTGCGTCATGCAATAATCTGTTATTACTTTCGCATAAAAATTTTAAAAATACTTCGATTTTTTTACTTATCTTGCTGAAACTGAAGAAGAATGCAATTCGTGAAAAAATATAAACCCCCGAGATTTTACCATTTCGTCGGGATTCAGAATCCTTAGATCACGAAAAATCTAGTCTCGCATTACTCTCAGTCTAACTATCGATCTGTCTATCTATCTGTCGGTTTGTTGGCACATTACTCCTTTACAGAAATGATATATCGCTTTCAAATTTGGTATATAATACATAATATGCTTGAGGTTGGAATGAAATCTTTAATTTTTAAGCGACTAGGCTTAAGTCGAAAGGGGTAAAAGGGATCGGGATCTATAAATTTTCTTTATTTTCTTCATTATTATGAAAATTTTTCTTAGATTTTGATTGTAATTATGAATAAATTTTCAAGGTATTAACCAAGTGAAACATGTAAGGAGTTAAAGTGGTTGAGGAGGGTGTTAGACGGGGTACTTCGTAAATATTGTGTTCTACGTCGTTTTCAGGAATGGTTGTAAACATTTTATTATTTTTAGTGTTCCCTACTGAGCAATTATAAGATCACTTCGTGTCCGTCCGTCTGTCACACCCGATTTTCTCAGAAACTGTTTGAGATATATTAGAAAGTTGAAATTTGGTACTAATATAGGAATTGATGGCCTCATCAGAACCATGTACTTTTGAAAGTTAATTTTTTTGACTTAAGGGGTTAGTTTTGGGGGGTGAAATCGGAAGTGAGAAAAATTTTTTTTTACTGGATGATCGAGTGGGGTGTCAAATGAAAGCTTGTAAAACACAAGTTCAAATATATATATATATATATATATATATATATATATATATATATATATATATATATATAATGTAATACTTGCGCACACTTTTCTTTGTATTATTTTTAAAAAATCGCTATCCCCCCCTTATCTCGAAGAATACTGATCAAAAAATTTTTAAAAAATTCTGGAATATTCTCCACAGGGTGTAGACTGAACGAAAATTATCACGAGTGCATTACCTTTGATAATTTATCTGGATAGCATTCCTTCAAATAAGGAGCTTGTTCACTTCGAAAGATATGAGTTTACAACTGAAGGTCAGAAGGCACTGCTATGCCTTTTCTGTTCTACTGTGCGGAGTTGAATCCTGGACGATTAACGAAGCAGTAATGAGGGGAATAAATGCCTTCGAAATGTGGACATAATTGGACATAACATATAACTAAAAACAAAGTACTCAGGAGAATGGGAAAGGGTCTGGAACTGACATGGACGCTGTAGGAGCGCGAATTGGAATACGTTGGATACGTCATAAGGCACGACTGCTGTAGACTGTTGCAACTGATAACTCAGGGTAAGCTTGAAGCAAAAAGAGGGCCAGGCAGAAAACGTCACTCCTGTATGAAAAACCTACAAGACTGGTTCGGTTGCTGTTAGATACAACTTTTTCGTATTGCTACTAATAAGTTTAGAATAGCTCTGTAAATCCTTAATGTCCGGAACGGATGATACTATTAGAAGAAGAAGAAATCACATTACCGATTTTTTAATAAGTAGAGAAGATTTTTTTATTAGTCCTTCATTCTAAGATAGAACTTATTTATACGCAAAAAAATAAAAATTATAATACATACATCTTGAATACACAACAACTTTATCTCTACCACTTTACAATAAAGGACCCTTAAAATTATTTGAAGTTTATACAAAGACAAAACTCGTATTTTTTCGCTCTTACAGATTTAATGACTAAGGAATATAAAAAGCGTGCCTGCAAAATCCTCAAAAAAAGCAAAAAAAATCCCAGTTTTTCAAAAGAAACAACAGCAGATAAAACTACAAACTATTAGTGTTCCGTACGGAACACTTATAAGATCACTTCGGTGTCTGTCCGTTTGTCTGTCCGTCTGTCTGTCTGTCTGTCCGTCTGTCTGTCCGCCTGTCCGTCTGTCACACACCCGATTTTCTCCGAAATTATTTGTCATAAAAAGTTGAAATTTGGTAATAATATAGGAATTGATGGCTTCATCAGAGCCATATAGTTTTGAAAGTTAAATTTTAACTTAAGGGGTTAGTTTTGGGGGGTGAAATCGGAAGTGAAAAAAAAAATTTTTTACTAGGTAATCGAGTGTGATGTCAAATGAAAGCTTATAAAAACACGAGTAAAAAATATATATATAATGTAATACTTGCGCGCACTTTTCTTTGTATTATTTTTAAAAAATCGCGAAAAATCGCTGTCCACCCGCCTTATCTCGAAAAGTACTTATAAAAAATTTTGAAAAAATTCTGGAATATTCTCCACGGGGTGTAGATTGAACGAAAATTATCGCGAGTGCATTACCTTTAATAATTTATCTGGTATATAAAAGAAACAACAATTTCAAGGTCATCAGATTTCAGTAAAGATTGGAAACAAACTTTGTTGAAAACTCATTTGGGGTGTATTTTGTGAAGTCACTGATCATTTTATTCCTCTGTAACAAAATTTTTTATTTGAAAATCAATCAACGTGCGGAACACTAATTGCGCAAGTTCAACTTGCACTTGACCAGTTATTTTTTTTATGGCCCCAACACATGTGCTATTCCTCAAGCTCTACAGAATCAACGCGTCTACAGAAAAAGCGATTCGCATCAGTCTTGAATAGCTATAAATCCTACTTGGTAGGAAACATAGTCCCTGGCAAATTATTTCAATGTATATGTTCATTGATTTCTTGAAGGCCTTCGATAACGTTCTACACTACCAACTCGTAGAGATACTTACGACAACAGAGCTAGATAAAAAAGATATTAGAATAATTGTAAACACTTATTGGGGACAACAAGCGAAAGTAAATATTGACGGCAGTATGTCAAAAGAGACCAAGATTTGTAAGAGTGTCCGGTGTCCGTTAAAGATGTGTTACTTCCCAATCCTCTTTAACATTTACTCTGAACGAATAATCCAAGAGGAATTGACAGAGCAAAGCGATATAAAAGTAAACGGCTAGCCCATCAACAATATCAGATATACCGATGATATTGCCATTGTCGCTAGTAATCTTGAAGATCTACAAATCTTATTAGAAAGAGTTCATCAATATTTAGAACTATATAACCTTAGCCTCATTGTTTCGAAATCCAAGTACATTCTAAAAACCAACCCATAACTGGAGGCATTTGACAATTAATACCACAGTAGTAGAGCAGGTGAGGATGTTCAATTATTTGGGTACTATAATTTATGACACATGGGACTATGGTGCACAAATTAAAAGCGTCGAAAAGGCCAGGGTAGCATTCCATTAGATAGGACCTTATTCACTTTGACAGATCTGAATCTCCAACTGAAGGTCAGAATGTCGCACTGCTAGGTCTTCTCTGTTCTACTCTACGGAGTCAAATGGTCGATCAACTAAGCAGTAGTGAGGAGAATAAATGCCCTCAAAATGTGGCTATACCGACGTATCCTGAAAAATCTCTGGACACAACATGTAACTAATAACGAGGTGTTCAGGAAAATGGGAAAGGGTCTGGAATTGACATGAACGCTGAAAGAGCACAAATTGGAATACCTTGGACACGTCATAAGGCACGACCGCTATAGACTGTTGCAACTGATAATTCAGTGTAAGCTTGAAACAAAAGGAGGGCGAGGTAGAAGACGTCACTTCTGGATGAAAAACCTACGAGACTGGTTCGGTCGCAGTTCGATACAGTTTTTTCGTATTGCTGCTAATAAAGTTAGAATAGCTCTGTAAATCCCTAATGTCCGGAACGATGGATGGATGGATGGATATTATGGGGTCAGGGCGCATCGACTGCTAGGTCATTTAGCGCCCTGAGAGTGTTCGAATAAAGTTAGTCTCTTTTAGGTAATTTTTTAATATTGGTGTGGAGTGAATCGAATCATGCTATTATTAGTGTTAGGTTTGTTGGGATTTGATGTTTATCTCTGATAGCTTTAAAGTGTGGGGTCTCAATTAAGTGGGAGACTGTCAAAGGAGGCATATAGGGGTTTGTTCATTTTGTAATAGGTGTCTATGAGTACTGTAAGTATGTCCTATGGCCAGTCTTCGCATGAGGACGTTTTCTTTTCTAGTTATATTCAAGGAGTTTAAGGGAGGGTAGACCAGAGGTTTGATGGGCCATAGCTTATTATAAATCGGAGTTATGGTGAGATAATGGGAGATAAGGAGAAATAATGGGAGATAAGGAGAAATATTGCTAGATAAATCGGGATAAACCTAGATAATGGGAGATAAGGTAAGATAATGGGAGATAAGGAGAAATAATGGGAGATAAGGAGAAATAATGGGAGATAAGGAGAAATAATGGAGAGATGAGCAGAGATAAGCCTAGATAATGGAAATTATGTAGAGATAATAATATATATAGAATTCAGACTGTCTCTGTCTGTCTGTCTGTCCGTTAGTGCGCTTATCACTGGAGAACCGCTTATCCGATTTACGTGTTGTTATAAATTTAGACATATGTTTTATATAATTCGATATAAGCCTAGATAATGGGAGATAAGGTGAGATAATAGGAGATAAGTATAAATAATGAGAGATAAGGAAAAAAACTAATGGGAGATAAGCAGAGATAAGATATTGGGAGTTACGGTGAGATAATGGGAGATAAGGAGAAATAATGGGAGATAAGTAGAAATATTGCGAGATAAATCGAGATAAACCTAGATAATGGGAGATAAGGAGAAATAATGGAAGATAAGGAGAAATAATTGGAGATAAGGATAAATAATGGGAGATGAGCAGAAATAAGCCTAGATAATGGAAATTATGTAGAGATAATGGGAGATGAAAAGAAGTAATGGAAGATAAGGGGAAATAATGGCAGATATTTTATTACGTTAGGTAACATAAGGAATAAGCAGTGACGATATTAGTGAATCAAGTCCACGCGAGCAGAGCCGCGGGCACAGCTAGTATATATATATATATATATATATATATATATATATATATATATATATATATATATATATATATATATATTTAATTACACTGGAGTATCGATGATCAATACGACATTTAGCAAGCGCTTCCAAATGTCTCTGCTAGTTTACAGAATCAAAAGCCTTTTCGAAGTACAACGAATATGAGTATCAAAGACGTGTGAGATAGGAAAATACTATAACTCCTAAACTATTCACTTTTGCACTCTAAGATGTTTTCAAGAAACCTAAACTGCGACGAGAAAGACATACAAATTGACGGCAGATATCTGAATCATCTTCATTTTGTGGACGACATCATGCTGATCACCCAAGCAATAAATAAGTTGAAAGTGATATTTCGAGAACTTTAAAGGGAATTAGCAAAAAATGGCCTATCTATGAATCTAGGTAAAACCCAAATCATTACGTTAGAAGATAGAAAATTAGATATGAGTGATCAGGTTATAGAAAAAGTAGAGTAATATGTTTACTTAGGACATCAAACTAAGTGGAGAGAATTAAACCACCGAGATCAACAGACGTAACTAACTAACATGGGGTAGCACCGGGGAAAGTTAAAATATGTGACTGAGAGCAGCAGTATTTCAATCAATTTAAAGAGGAAAGTAATACCTGTATACTTCCAGTGATGATGTATGGAGTGGAAACAACTCTAACCAACCAATCAGCACATGAATTTAGGGTAAGGTAAAAAGCCATTAGGAATAAATCTTCGAGATCACATCACAAACATAGAGATAAGTCGAAGAACAAAAGTCGAAGACGTAATAACTGGTATAATCCAATTAAAATGAAGCTGGGGATAACATGTGACTTCTCCTGCCTAAACAGAAAGTTGGCAGATCAACAAAACGTTGACTGGACGACATTAAACAGAAAGTCGGAAAAACTAGGCACCAACTAGTCCAAAATAAGGAACTATGGAGGGAGTTGGGGGAGGCCTATAACTAGGAGTGGATAATTGTGGGGCTGTGATTATCAGGAGGTATTAGGTCCCAGTTCAGTTGGAATAAGGAACGTAGGTTATGATTAAGGAGGGAGTTGAAATCTCTGGGTGGTTTTCTCCCCATCCTGTGGTGCCTCTCTCTATTGCTAGTTTTGCGTGTAAGTCAGCTTTGTCGTTGTCTCTAATGCCAATGTGACTGGGGATCCAGAAGAAGGCAATTTTGCGATGTTTTAGATTTACCATATGGCATAGGTCCAAGATCTGACGAACATAATTGTATTTTAGTTTTAGTGATTTTATTGAGGCAAGAGTGCTGTAGGAGTCGGATATGATTAGAATGCGCGTGGCAGTTCTAAGAGTAGAGCGTGGCGTATGGCCTCTTTAATTGCCAAAAGCTCTGCTGAAAAAATGGAGGTATACGATGGGAGTTTAAACATTTTGCTAGTTAAAGAAGTGAAGAAAAAAGCACCCACCCCCATCCATCAGTATAAAGTAGAGTGTAATTGGGATAGAGAGTTGCTATTCTTTCCACAAATGTTTTCCTAAGCAGTAGGTTTGAAGTTTCCGTTTTCCTTTGTGTGAGTATGGAAAGATCGACAGGCGGACAGTTAGAGAGCCATGGAGGGAAAGGTGAGTGCAGTGGATAGTCGTATTTGGGAGGAGAGATATTATGTAGAGTTAGTAGGGTAGTGATTCTGTTGGGAATGGAGTTTTTTAGGGAGGTTGTAGATGAGCGATGAACTGAAATGAGATTCGGGGTATGTCTAGTAAAGGGGCGGTATAATGAGTAGGAGTAGAGGCACGTCATAAGGCACGACCGTTATAGACTGTTGCAACTGATACTTCAGGGTAAACTTGAAGCAAAAAGAGGGCCAGGCAGAAAACGTCACTCCTGGATGAAAAACCTACAAGACTGGTTCGGTCGCAGTTAGATACAGCTTTTTCGTATTGCTATGTCTGGAACGGATGAAGTACTATTAGAAGAATAAGAAATCACTTTACCGATTTTTTTAACAAGTATAGAAGATTTTTTTATTAGTCCTTCATTCTAAGATAAAACTTATTTATACTCAAAAATAATAGTATGCAAAAAAATAAAAATTATAATACATCTTGAATACACAACAACTTTATCTCTACCACTTTACAATAAAGGACCCTTAAAATTTATTGACGCTTACACCAAAACAAAACTCGTATTTTTCCACTCTTACAGATTTAATGACTAAGGAATATAAAAAGCATGCCTGCAAAATCCTCAAAAAAAAGCAAAAAATATCTCAGCTTTTTAAAAGAAACAACTGCAGATAATAGTGCAAACTATTTTTTTTTTATATAGCCACTAGCCGGGCCCGCGGCTCCGCTCGCGTGGACTTGATTCACTACTATCGTCACTGCTTATTCCTTATGTTACCCAACATAATAAAATATCTCCCATTATTTCTTCTTATCTCCCAATATTTCTCCTTATTTCCCATTATCTCTACATAATTTCCATTATCTAGACTTATCTCTGCTCATCTCCCATTATTTCTCCTTATCTCCCATTATTTCTCCTTATCTCCCATTATCTCACCTTATTTCCCATTATCTAGGCTTATCTCGACTTATCTCCCATTATTTCTCCTTATCTCCCATTATTTCTCCTTATCTCCTATTATTTCTCCTTATCTCCCATTATCTCACCATAACTCCCATTATTTAGACTTATCTCTGCTTATCTCCCATTATCTCTCCTTATCTCCCATTATTTATACTTATCTCCCATTATCTCACCTTATCTCCCATTATCGAGGCTTATCTCGACTTATATTCCATTATTTCTCCTTATCTCCAATTATCTCACCTTATCTCCGATTATCTAGGCTTATATCGAATTATATAGAACATATGTATAAATTTATAAAAACACGTAAATCGGATAAGTGGTTCTCGAGTGATAAACGCACTAACGGGCAGACAGACAGACAGAGAGACGTTGCATTTTATATATATTGTATTCTTTGCTACATGATATTGTTCCATATTTAATGCTTTAGGGAGTGTATTGCAAGAGAACGCGCTAGCGGCAAACTTTCTCCGACTTAATTCACTATTATCGTCACTGCTTATTCCTTATGTCACCTAATAAAATGTAGCCTATAACCTGACCAGAGAACATACGTATGGTTAAAAAAAAGCACGTAAATCGGATAAGTAGTTCTGCAGTGATAAGCACACTAACGGACGGACAGACAGACAGACAGACGGTCAGAGAGACATTGCATTTTATATATATTATAGATATTCTCTGCTACATAATATTGTTCCATATTTAATGGTTTGGACTGTGTATTGCAAAGAGAAACGCGCTAGCGGCAAACTTTGTCCGACTTCATTTACTATTATTGTCACTGCTCATTCCTTATGCTACCTATCGTAATAAAATATAGCCTATAACCTGGCCGGAGAAGATATGTATGTTTAAAAAAAAAAAGTACGAAAATCGGCTAAGTGATTCTCCAGTGATAAGCGCACTAACGGACAGACAGACAGACAGAATACGTTGCATTTTATATATATTATAGATGTAATAAAATATATACCTATAACCTGGTCAGAGAACATATGTATGAATTTAAAAAATCACGTAAATCGGATAAGTGGTTCTCGAGGGATAAGCGCATTAACGGACAGACAGACAGACAGACAAACATTGCATTTTATATATATTATAGATATAGATTATTTTTTATTATTATATAACCTGGCCGAAGAATATATGCATGAATTTAAGAAAAGACAGGTAAATCTGATAAGTGGTTCCTGCGTGATAAACGCACTAATGGACAGACAGACAGACAGACATTGCATTTTATATATATTATAGATTATACATATACAGATACATAATATTGTTCCATATTTAATGGTTTAGGCTGTGTATTGCAAAGGCACGCGCTAACTGCAAACTTATTTGCGACATCATTCACTATTTTACGTCACTGCTCATTCTTTATGCTACCTATCGTAATAAAATATAGCCTATAACCTGGCCAGAGAACATATGTATGTTTTAAAAAAAAAAGTACGTAAATCGGATAAGTGGTTTTTCAGTGATAGGCGCACTAACGGACAGACAGACAGACAGAGAGACGTTGCATTTTATATATATTATAGATGTAATAAAATATATATCTAAAACCTGGTCAGAAAACATATGTACGAATTTAAACAATCACGTAAATTGGATAAGTGGTTCTCGAGGGATAAACGCACTAACGGACAGACAGTCAGACAGAGGGAGGTTGCAATTTGTTTATATTATAGGTATAGATTATTATTATTATTATATAACCTGGCCAAAGAATATATGTATGAATTTAAAAAAAGACGTATATCGGATAAGTGGTTCTCGCGTGATAAACGCACCAGTGGACAGACAGACAGACAGAGAGACATTGCATTTTATATATATTATAGATTCTAGATATTTCTCCACTACATAATATTGTTTCATATTTAAATGGTTTAGACTGTGTATTGGAAGGGAACGCGCTAGCGATAAACTTTTTTCCGACTTCATTCACTATTATCGCCACTGCTCATTTCTTATGCTACCTATCGTAATAAAATATAGCCTATAACCTGGCCAGAGAACATATGTATGTTTAAAAAAAAAAAAAAAGTACGTAAATCGGATAAGTGATTCTCCAGTGATAAGGTCACTAACGGACGGACAGAGAGACAGACAGACAGAGAGACGTTGCATTTTATATATATTATAGATAACACATGTGCTATCCGTCAAGCGCTACAGAAGCGACGCGTCTACAGAAAAAGCAATTCACGTCGATCTTGAATAGCTACAAATTCTACTTAGCAGGAAACATAGTTCTTGCCAAATTATTTCAATGGATGATGTTCTCCATATAAAGGAATTCTTGAAAACGGTCCTCCTCGTACTCATATGATGTATTAGCGCGAAGTCAGTTTCAAGTAGGCACCACTCTGAGAGCAGGCTACATCCATCGAACAATGAAAGTACTGATAGAATAGATTCCAATAGCCAACCGTTCTTCGATGTTCCAAGGAATCAAGGTCTCTGATGAATGTAATGAAAGACTGATTTTGTCAAATTTCCACTTTATTTAGTTTCACTAAAACTGTATGACGCGTTTCGCTATACTATAGCTTCTTCTGATACAAAATGATATTTGAATATTAGTGTTGTTACATTTTATACAAATACCCTAAGGTAGATAGGTAATAAAATTAATACTATATGCTAATGAATATTGCTGGGAAATCCATTCTGAATAATAATTCTATAAATTGGGTAAAGGGCAGTTACCATGGGCCAGACAGGTATCTTTTTGTTCGCTTTTAAGATGATGTCTGAATTTTTAGTTCTATTTATTTCTAAATTTTCTAATAGGTTTAATTTTACGCCTTTGTTTTGTATGTGTAGAATTTTAAATTTATCGTCAAAAACATGATTTGATTCTGTTAAATGATTACTGTACGCTGAGTCAGTTTTGTTTTTTAAATAGCTTCTTTTATGTTCTGAAATCCGAGTTTCGAATGAGCGACCTGTCTGACCTATGTAACTTTTATGACAAGAACCACAATTCAACTGATACGATCCAAATTTTTTTGATCTATTTTGTTTTCCCTTTGCGTATTTAAAGAATTTTCCTAACGAGTTGTTTGTTCTAAAAGCTATGTTTACTTAAACTTACACATAAATAAATATAATATCAACATAGCTTTTAGAACAAACAACTCGTTAGGAAAATTTATTAAAAACGCAAAGGGAAAACAAAATAGATCAAAAAAATCTGGAGTGAATCAGTTGAATTGCGGTTCTTGTCATAAAAGTTACATAGGTCAGACAGGTCGCTCAGTCGAAACTCGGATTTCATAACATAAAAGAAGCTATTAAAAACAAAACTGACTCAGCGTACAGTAATCATTTAACAGAATCAAATCATCTTTTTGACGATAAATTTAAAATTCTACACATACAAAACAAAGGCGTAAAATTAAACCTATTAGAAAATTTAGAAATAAATAGAATTAAAAATTCAGACATCATCTTAAACGAACAAAAAGATACCTGTCTGGCCCATAGTAACTCCCCTTTACTCAATTTATACCGAAGCTATGGTATAGCGAAACGCGTCATACAGTTTCAGTGAAACTAAATAAAGTGGAAATTTGACAAAATCAGTCTGTCATTACATTCGTTATGAATTTCCATCAAGTAACAGCCACAACAATTCAAAATCTCTGGTGAATTCTTGGTCTCTAGAATTAAGTCAGGCATCAAAAAGTTATTTTGGAGAAAATGTCAATACGTAAATTAAACTGAATGAAATTTATACAATATAAAGTCGAAAATTAAATCTGACGTGAAGAAAAATGTAAGAGATAGAATTTTTTTTAAAGAAAATAAAATTTAACAAATTACTGACTTGACTTGTTGAAATATATATTATGAGAATGATATTTATTCTTTTTACTATAAATATTTATGCATAAAATGTGTTTATTGTTCAACAAAATAATCAGGAAAAACTTCTCTATTACTATTAAAATCTTTTAAAATTTATCTACCCCTACCCCTTTCTCCCCCTTTACCTGAAGCAATATCGTCCAAAAACTAAATGCTTCTTTTCCTTGGTAGATGTTATCTATGTACTAAGCTTGCAGCTTGCAATTTACATCTTATTTCGTTCGAGACTTATCGTGTTAACAGATTGAGAGACCGACACACAGTGGGTAGAAAAATAACCGGTCAAGTGTAAGTTGGACTTGCGCAATTAGCGTTCCGTACGTTGATTCCTTTTAAAATAGAAAATTCTGTTACAGAAATATAAAATGATAAGTGACTTCACAAAACGCATCCCAACAAAGTTTTTTTTTCCGATCTTCAGAGAAAATTGATGACGAATTTTTGTTTTTTTTATTTACCAGATAAATTATTAAACGTAATGCACTCGTGATAATTTTCGTTTAATCAACAACCTGTAGAGAATATTCTAGAATTTTTTCAAATTTTTTGATCACTGCTTTTCGAGATAAGATAGAGGACAGCGATTTTCCGTTTCTTTTTAGTGTTCCGTACGGAACACTTATAAGATCACTTCGGTGTCTGTCTGTCTGTCTGTCTGTCTGCCTGTCTGTCTGTCTGTCTGTCTGTCTGTCTGTCTGTCTGTCTGTCTGTCACACCCGATTTTCTCCGAAACTATTTGACATAGAAAGTTGAAATTTGGTAATAGTATAGGAATTGATAGCCTCATCAAAGCCATGTAGTTTTGAGAGTTAAATTTTGACTTGGAGGGTAAAATTGGAAGTGAAAAAAAATTTTTTTACTAGGTCATCGAGTGTGGTGTCAAATGAAAGCTTGTGAAAACACGAGTAAAAAATATATATATAATATTACACTTGCGCGCACTTTTCTTTGTATTATTTTTAAAAATTCGCGAAAAATCGCTGTCCCAGGCCTTATCTCGAAAAGTACTTATCAAAAAATTTCGAAAAAATTCTGGAATATTCTCCACGGGATGTAGATTGAACGAAAAAATTATCACGAGTGCATTACCTTTAATAATTTATATGGTATATATAAAAAAAACAAAAATTTCAAGATCATCAGATTTCAGTAAAGATTGGAAACAAACTTTGTTGAAAACTAATTTGGGGTATGTTTTGTGAAGTCACTAATCATTTTATACCACCGTAACATAAATTTTGACTTAAGGGGTTTTGTTTTGAGGGGTGAAATCGGAAGAAAAATTTTTTTTTTACTAGGTCATCGAGTGTGGTGTCAAATGAAAGCTTGTGAAAACACGAGTAAAAAATATATATATAATGTAATACTTGCGCACACTTTTCTTCGTATTACTTTTAAAAAAATCGCTGTCCCCTACCTTATCTCGAAAAGTACTGATCAAAAAATTTTGAAAAAATTCCGGAATATTCTCCACGGGGTATAGATTGAACGAAAATTATCACGAGTGCATTACCTTTAATAATTTATTTGGTATATAAAAAAAAAACAAAATTTCAAGGTCACCAGTTTTCAGTAAAGATTGGAAACAAAACTTTGTTGAAAACTCATTTGGGGTGTGTTTTGTGAAGTCACTGATCATTTTTTACCACCCTAACAAAAATTTTTATTTTAAAAACAATCAACGTACGGAACACTAATTGTGCAAGTTCAACTTGCACTTGACCAGTTTTTTTAAAAATAATACGAAGATAATTGTGTACAAGTATTAAATTATATATATTTTTGAACTCGTCTTTTTTACAAGGTTTCATTTGACACTCCACTCGATGACCTGGTAAATCCTTTAAGTCAAAATTTAGCTTTTAAAACTATATGGCTCTGATGAGGCCATCAATTCCTATATTAGTGCTAAATTTCAACTTTTTATGTCAAATAGTTTCGGAGAAAATCGGGTGTGACAGACAGACAGACATACAGATAGACAGATAGACGGACGGACACCAAAGTCATCTTATAAGTGTTCCGTACGGAATACTAAAAACATTAACGTTTAAAAATCCCTACAGGCATTAAATTTCATCGGAACACTATATATATATATATATATATATATATATATATATATATATATATATATATATATATATATATATATATTTTTTTTTTTTTATTGGTCTGGCACACGTGCTGCAGGGAAGTCCCTAAAGCGCTCCAGGAGCGGCACGAGTGCGGAAAATATATATATATATATATATATATATATATATATATATATATATATATATATATATATATATATATATATACATATATATACATATATATATATATATATATATATATATATATATATATATATATATATATATATATATATATATATATATATATGATAACTGTGTGTCTCGGGTTTCCCGTGTAGGCTGGATATCCTGAGAAGGATTGTTTAACAGCTGACGTTTCAATGGGATCTCACCCATCTTTTTCAAAGCTTACGTGATGGAATCTCGAAGTAGGTAGTAAACTGGAAGAGAACGACATTTTGGTGAAATTTGACGTCACATCTCTTTTCACCCAAATACCGGTCTTAGAGGCACTATCGATCATAGAAAGAAAATATTATCCGCCCGAACACATAATCAAGCTAGGCAAACATTGCCTTTAACAACACCTACTTCATTTACGGAAACCAACGATACAAACAAATAGAGGGAGCTCCAATGGGTTCGCCACTTTCACCAGCCCTAGCTAACTTATTTCATGGGACATTTTGAAACAACAGCCTTACAAGCAGCAACACTGAAACCAAAAATATGGCTGCGCTATGTCGACGACACCTTGGTGGTCTGCCAACATGGCGAGGAAAATCTAAATCTTTTTCTCAATCACCTGAACCAACACCACCCAAAAATCAAGTTCACTATTGAAAAAGAACAAACAAAACAGCTACCATTCCTCGACGTCCTACTGCAAAGAAAAATAAATGGGTCATTATCACATACAGTCTATCGCAAACCTACACATACAAATAGATATCTCCATGCAGAATAACACCACCATCCAGCCCAACTCTCCGCTGTAGCTAAATCACTAGTGTTCCGCTCGCAGGCTTTAACGGACGAAGAAAACTTGGAGAAAGAGATGGTTCAGTTCCAACAAGCCTTAACATTAAACGGCTAGAAGAAAAATAGTCTACAACAAGCTTTACAAAAGTCACAAAAAAACGGAAAAAAACTGAGGAGGCAAAGGCTTTCCTTCCCTATGTAAAAGGGACCACAGACAAAATCGGAAAACTCCTTAAGAAACACAATATCACAACAGTCTTCAAAACAGACCGAAAAATCAAGGATATCCTACCTTCAGCCAAGGATAAAATCCCGTTAGAAGACCAAGGAGTATATGAGATCCCATGCGGCGACTGTAATTTGTTATACGTCGGTCAGACTAATCGCAGGATAAGTACAAGAAAAGACGAACACATAAATACAGTTAGACAAAAAACAATAACATCATCGCTTTTTCAACACGTCGCCAAGACAGGACATAAAATTAATTTTGTTAAAACGAGGGCTTTAGCAAGAAGTTACAACCTGCCCACAAGAATAGTAAGAGAAGCTATAGAAATAGAAAAAAAAGGCCCATCAATCTCAAAAACCCAGACTACAGTCAACGTTTACCAACTGCTTGGAAAAATATTCTTACCAAGTGCAGAATTAAGCCAAAAAACAACACAGAGCCTGAAGCAGAAACAATACAAAAAACACCAGCCAGAATAACACGCAGTCAGACGCACGCGATTGGCCAATCCCAACCAACCAATAAGAACGCCCCTGTTGCGCATATAACCAGACGCAATCGAACCGCAGAGCTGAGTCTACTTCGAGATTCCATCACGTAAGATGAGTGAGATCCCATTGAAACGTCAGCTGTGAAACAATCTTTCTCAGGATATCCAGCTTACACGGAAAACCCGAGACACACAGTTATCATATACACCCGTGAAAACATCCGTCAAAAACACATATATATATATATATATATATATATATATATATATATATATATATATATAATATATATATATATATATATATATATATATGTATATATATATATATATATATATATATATATATATATATATATATTAAATCATCATCAGACATACAATCTATACTATTTCTAACTAATTGGAACTACGAGAAAACATGTTTAAATTAATATTTGAAACTTAACCAACGAAGATTAGTATTAAAAACATCTACCAAACATTTTTTTTAAAAGTTGCATCGTTGTTATAAAGATGTGAATAAAATTAATGTCAAAAAAATCTCCATACACTCAAGAACTGCATTGAAAAGAATACGTTATAATCAGCAGCATTTTATCAAGCTATCTATTGCTGGCTAAACTGAGAACAAATGAATAATTTTTGGGCCACACCTTATAATCTGTCACTTGTTGTTAGCAATTTTGCAGTGGGTTTTCAAAGTAGTATTAAAAATGAGCTAGAGAAATTGTGAAATTTCCTTTCAAGTTCGAAAGATCATAATTGATTAGTGGACAGAAATACAGGAAAAAATTTTAAAAAGTCGCATGCTACTGTTCAGTACATTGTAAACCAGTATAAATCAACGGGTTCCTATATAATTCGATCACGCGCCGGTCGTCCTCAAGAAACTCCACGTAAAAAGGCCATTTTTGTTAGACAAATAATTATGGATCCCAAGAAAAGTACACCAAAATTGAAAGAAGAAGTACGAGAACAACTTTCGAAAAATATTTGTTCACAAACAGTGAGAAAATTGTTTACACAGGGCAGGCTATAAGGGGTGTGCAGTCAGGAGCCTAAACAGAAAAAGCTAATCGCAAAAAGCGGTTAGCTTTTTCTAGGGAGTACGTTACTAAACCTCTTAAATTTTTGAGAATCCGTAATATTTAGTGATGAAACTAAAATTAACCTTTTTGGGCCTGATGGCAGAACTAAAGTTTGGAGAAAGAAGAATTCCGCATTCGATATTAAAAACACTTGTTCCACGGTGAGACAAGGGTGTGGTAGTGTCCTGCTTTGGGGATGCATGTCCGCTGGAGGAGTTGGAAATTTACATTTTATTAATGGTACCATGGATCTGCATGTTTATCTGAACATTTTGAGAGATAATTTAAAAGAAAGTATCCAAAAATTAGCACTCGAAAAAAGATAACATTTTCCAACAGGACAATGATCTGAAACATACCACAAACCTGATGTGAGAATGGATGATCCATAATGTGTCACAGCAGCTTTATAACCTCCGCAATCACCCGATGTTAACCCCATAGAGCAATTTATGGAAGGAACTTAAACGGGCGCGTTCGCAAATATAATGTTTTAAATAGAGAAAAATTAAAAACAGAATATTGAACGAATGTGACAACTTGCCAGCAGAAGTTACTAGTAAGCTGATTGCAAGCATGACAAAAAGGTTACAGGAGATTACCCACTAAATATTAGTTTTTAAACGAAGTTGTTATTTTCCGTTAAACTCCGTCAAACGATTATTGGTAATTGTTTTAAGTGTATGGGGACTTTTTTGGCATTAATTTTGTTTACGTTTTTATAACAATGACTAGCCGGGCCGCGGCTCCGCTCACGTGGTCTTGATTCACTACTATCGTCACTGCTTATTTCTTATGTTACCCAACGTAATAAAAATATCTCCCATTATTTCTCCTTATCTCCCAATATTTGTCCTTATCTCCCATTATCTCTACATAATTTCTATTATCTAGGCTTATCTCTGCTCATCTCCCAATATTTCTTCTTATCTCCCATTATTTCTCCTTATCTCCCATTATCTCACCTTATTTTCCATTATCTAGGCTTATCTCGACTTATCTCCCATTATCTCTCCTTATCTCCCACTATCTCACCTTATCTCCCATTATCGAGGCTTATCTCCCATTATCGAGGCTTATCTCGACTTATCTCCCATTATTTCTCCTAATCTCTCATTATCTCACCTTTATCTCCCATTATCTAGGCTTATATCGAATTATATAGAACATATGTATAAATTTTATAAAAACACGTAAATTGGATAAGTGGTTCTCGAGTGATAAGCGCACTAACGGACAGACAGACAGACAGACAGAGAGACGTTGCATTTTATATATAATTGTATTCTTTGCTACATGATATTGTTCCATATTTAATGCTTTTAGGGAGTGTATTGCAAGAGAACGCGCTAGCGGCAAACTTTTCTTCGACTTGATTAACTATTGTCGTCACTGCTTATTCCTTATGTCACCTAATAAAATATATCCTATAACCTGGCCAGAGAATATACGTATGTTTTAAAAAAAAAAAGCACGTAAATCGGATAAGTGGTTCTCCAGTGATAAACGCACTTATGGACAGACAGACAGACAGAGAAACATTGCATTTTATATATATTATAGATTACCGATATTCTTTGCTACATAATATTGTTCCATATTTAATGGTTTAGGCTGTGTATTGCAAAGGCACGCGCTAGCGGCAAACTTATTTCCGACATCATTCGCTATTTTACGTCACTGCTCATTGCTTATGCTACCTATCGTAATAAAATATAGCCTATAACCTGGCCAGAGAACATATGTATGTTTTAAAAAAAAAGTACGTAAATCGATAAGTGGTTCTTCAGTGATAGGCGCACTAACGGACAGACAGACAGACAGAGAGACGTTGCATTTTTATATATATTATAGATGTAACTTCTAAATAAAATATTCCGTAGTTGTTTTTAATACTAATCCTCTTTTGGTTAAGTTTTCAAATATTTATTTGAACATGTTTTCTCATAGTTCCAATTAATTAGTTAAACATAACAGAAAAATAGTAAAGAAAGCAGGTAGGTGTATGGAGACTTTTTGGACTGACTGTATGTAATCTTTTTACGTATTTTTGGTCACTGAATCCAAATATGATATCTGATTTGCTAATAAACGTACCGAGTATGAGTAATAGCCCAAAAACGGCTTTAAAGTCGTCAAAACTCCGTCAAGTTAAAAACAATAATAACGAGATATACATATTCCTATGTATTTTTTAGTCACTGAATCCAAATATGATATCTAATTTTCTCATAGATCAATTAATATGACTTGAAAAATTCAAAATATCATTTCGCGTTATCATTGTATACTGTTTATATATTTTCATGGGCATCATCATTGCAATAGAACACTATTATGCAAATTATTCATTCTTATGCAAGTTATAACATCTTTTTTTCAATTTTTTACTTTTTTAAAAATTTTCCAAAAACAATATTAAATTTAAATTCTTAGAAAAAATTTAAATCCATTATGTGTCTTAAAAATTTTTACTTTAACTAATTCATATATTACCGGACTTCACCTACAATAAAGTTTTTATATCACAACCAGATATAAAAAGTCTCTCCTTTTCTCCTCTTTTATGATTTAATCCGTTAGGTTATGTTAGGCTTAAGGCTTCGTTTTATATTTGAATCTGCTCCTTTATGACCTTGAAATCGTATAGATACATTAGCAAATCAGTCGTTAGATTTGAATTTTAGTGACCAATATTAAGACGATATAGCATATAATTAAAAAAAAATAATAATAAATAAAATAAAAATATATTTATTCCTGCAAACAAATCATTAGTTTTAACATATTACACTTTAAGCTTAAACTTAATACTACAGAACCAATACAGAAAAAGACAATTTCCCTAGCAGTTAAAAACCAAATTACAATGCAATAATACATTTTAAAAGCGATGCACAATTTTCTTAAAGACGAATGTGCCTGCATTCACCATTTCATAATCTACTATTAGTGCTTATTACAAATGTACTAGTAACCATCTTATTTTAAATACATACTTTATTTTCTCAATAAAGATCTATTTTGATATCAGTTAGACAATTTTATTTTTTACCAACCTATATGGCTTCACTTTGAGTTCGTGAGGAATTATATTAAAAATTCTCAGAGCAGAAAAAGATAGGGACCTTTGAGTAGCACTAAAGGGGGTAGATGGTACATACACGTTGTTCAGGGTAATTAGTCTAGTATGAATAGAGTGATCAACTCTGTTTACCTTATGTTTGTTATTCAGTAAAATTCTTACCACCGATTTTAGGTATAATTGCTTCAGCGACAAAACCCTAGCCAAATCGTATAGTTGGTCGTAGGAAATCTTCGCGGTTTAAACATTATTATTTTTAGAACCCTTTTCTGGGCTATTACTAACGACGAAAATACCGAATCACGCACGGACCCCCAAACTACCAAACCATAGCCTATCACTGACTCCACAAGTGCTTTATATACATATAACAAATATTTCTTGGTAACCACTGCCTAATCTGATAAAACCTAAAATACATTTTTTCGAATTTTACTTGTTATATAATCTATGTGAGAATCCCATCTTAAATGCGAATCTAGGTATACACCCAAATATTTAATGTTATCGGTGGAGCAGATCTTCAGATTGCAATCACAAGCAGCAAAGTTATTACAGCCGAGGTTCATGAATTTTTATAAAATTCTTGTGGGGGTAATTCCTTTTATTAAACGTAAAGGCTATAAATTTGATATATTATCAATATCTAAGGTTAATAAGTTCAAATCCAACCACAACTTTACCTTACTCATAGCCATTCTGCCTTCTCAAAGACCCGGCCCCATATTTTGTCCTGTAACGTTATGACAGTATCGTCGGCATAAGAAACCATAGATCCTTGAGATAAAATACGTAAAAGGGTACCTATGTATATTGTAAATAACAACGGCCCAACCACTGTACCCTGCGGCACGAACCGCACTCATTGGAAGTGATGAGCTCATTGATTCTCCTATTTTTTACTTGTTGAGTACAGTCCGATCAGATATGATTTTATTAGATCATACAGGATACCTCTAATTCCAATATGCTCAACTTTCTCCAACAATATGCGGTGAGACACAGTGGGGGGGTCAAAAGCCTTTGTCAGTCCAAGAATATCAAAATGATTTATTGCCATGGTCGAGGTTCACAGAAATATGGTTTACTATACCCTTGTAAGAACATCTTCAGTGCCCAACTTCTGTCTAAAACCATACTGCGCATCGGATATTAATTTATTTTTATTTAAGTAATCGTCTAGGCGCAACTTGATACACTTCTCAATATTACTCAGGTTGCCTGATAATTGCAATGGGACGATAATTCGTAATTTCGTTACGCGAACCTGAAATATACCCCGTCTGATGTACAGCTTTCTTCTGTTTGGATGCGTTTCGGTTTGTGCGTATTTTGGTTTTCCATGTTTTCATAATTTGCGCGAGAAACTGCCTGAGGTGTTGGTTGATTTTAAAGATTTCTAGGGCTCTGATTAACCAGCTGTGGGGTATGGAGTCGAAGGCTTTTTTTATAGTCTATGTAACCGATGTGAAGGTTTCTGTGTTCTTTTCTGGTTTGTCCCATAATCACGCTATCTATATATACAGGCGTTATGGTAACATTTCTTTAAACTGTCAGGAAATAATTCAGCTCGAAAAATTAAATTTACTATATGGGATATGGGTTCGAGAATTAATCTGTGGTGGTCATTATTTTAGATAGATAGATTCAGTGACCGAAAATACATCGAAATATATTTCCTGACTTAACCACTTTTGACCATTGTGAGGCCATTTTTGGACCTTAATTCGAAATCGATAGGTGTACGAGCAAATCAGATATCATATTTGAATTCAGTGATTAAAATTACATCGAATATGTACTTTCTCGTTATTACTTGACGTCTTTTTTAACAACTTTAAGACCATTTTTGGACCATTACTCGAATTCAATAGGTTTATTAGCAAATCGGATATCATATTTGAATTCAGTGACCAAAAATACCTAGGAATACATATATCTGATCAATAGTAAATCAATATAAAGTCAGTAGTATTTTTTTTCTTGGATTGATCAATTTTTTTAATCACAGTATTTGGGTAAAATGGTCATTTAAAATAAATATTTCCAAAATGTGGCTGAACATTTCTTTTCTAAATTTTTTTACGATGGTTTAAAAAATATATATATGGTGATCCTATGAAATTTGAGTATGTAGGGATTTAGAACGGTAATATGTTTTTTTCTACCCACTGTGCAACGGACTGGCAGAAATGAGTGACTATTTATCGTGATCTAGCAACTGTAAAACGTGAAGAAAAACAAAAATTGTGTAGTGTGATTTTTTTCACGAATACGATATTTTCCTTTAGCGAGGAAAGTAAAAATGACAGATTATACAAGCCCATAAAATAATAATTAAACAAGGTCCCTTGGTAAATACTAGTCTTTTTTTTTATGGTCTAGCTCACGTGCTGCAGGGAAGTCCCTAAAGCGCTACAGGAGCGGCACGAGTGCGGAAAAAAGCGATTCACGTTTGTTCTTGAATCGCTGTAAATTGTACTCGGTGGAAACACAGCGCTGGGCAAATTATTCCAAAGGGATGACGTTCTCCATATAAAAGATTGCTTGAAAACGTTGTACGCGGAGTAACAAGCTGAACCTCATACGGATGCGAAAGCACCAGCGCGACGTGTATTTCTAACAAGCAGCACCGCTTTGGGAGGAATTAAGCGGGCTACATCCTTCGAACACTTTTTCATGAAAAATACTTGTAGAACAGACTCAAGTCGCCAACCGTTCTTCGATGTTCCAGCGAATCAAGGCCGCCGGTCAATTCCGGGTCCCCAATCAGACGGACCGCTCTTCTCTGAACAGAATCCAACAAATGCAGTGTATGTTTGGGAGCGGAGCCCCAAAACGTGGGAGCAGTATTCCATAGTTGGTCGAATTTGGGCTTTGTAAAGAATTAACAGTTGCTGTGGGGTGTAAAGCTTCTAAATAATATTCCCAACTTTTGAGAAGCTCTCCTTGCTATGCCTGCAACATATTCATGCCAAGACATATTTACTCCCAAACTAACGCCCAACAATTGAGCGACGATGCTAGGGGAATGGAGTGCCCCGACATAACTATGTCGGGTTCAGCAACGTTAACTTTTTAGAAAAAACTGCGCTTGAGTTTTTGTAGCGTTTAAATTCCACTTGGTTACTGTCACCCCAAGATAGAATTTCTTCCAGATTCTTTGTTAAGTTAAACGACCTCCTGCTGTCTGCGGATATTCGCCTGAGCAGCCGATGTGTCCGAGCGTTCAAGTGAATGAGAGAACAAGCGTACTGTCATCTGCAAAGCTATAGATTGGATTCCCGGTCTTTTCCAGCAGATCGTTAATGCAAATGAGAAAGAGAGTAGGAGACAGTATGGAGCCCTGGGGCACACCGGCGTTGATAGTGGAGGGTGTTAGAAAAAGAAATCCCGTCGACCCCCCACTCGTAAAGAACGCTCTCTGAGGAAACATGAGAGCCACAAACAGAACCTTTCAGACATAACCATAAGAGCGTAACTTAGCCAACAGTCCATCGAAGCCAAACACGGTCGAAAGCCTTGGATATGTC